>PVLA01002408.1:137041-272140 GCA_004027455.1 Hydrochoerus hydrochaeris
AGAAAGAAAGAAAGAAAGAAAGAAAGAAAGAAAGAAAGAAAGAAAGAAAGAAAGACCACTTCCAGGATTCCCTCTTGTGTCACTAATGGACAGCCTGTGGAGACACAATCCCAAATCATGCCACTTCATCAGCAGCTTCTTTACTGCAGAGTAGTAGATAATCTCAGCACACTTTCTCTGGACACTTACTGGGTTCGTCACAGTCCAAGCAATTTCCATGGGTTTGCACCCAGCTAGGAGCTATTAGAAAAAGCTGGCAGCAATTCTAGTTCTGGGCTTATTGGCTCCTCTCCAAAATGGCTCCTGGCTAATCACTCTCACCCACGGGAAGACTCTGCACTCACCGCCAGCCAGTGTAGTCTTCCAGGCCCACCACTCCCCTCCACTGGTGAGTCTCTGCAGAGGCCTCTGGAGTCGCCAGCCATCACTGTCGCCATGACTGATTTACCAGGTTCCAACATCTCCCCTCATGCAGTGAATCTGGCTCAGAGAGAAGGTGCCACCAGCTACCGCCTTCTTCTAGAAGTTTTTCTTCTCTCTCTCTCTCTGGGCTTAAATTCACACTTCAGATTCTTACTGGGCCCAGTGGGCCCACTTCCTTCCTTCTTGTCTTCCTCACAATGCTATATTCCAGCATCTGGATGGTGACTCTCAAGACAGGCTGTTTTCTCTGCTGCTTAATGCTCCACCATCTTCCCAGAAGTCTCCCAAAATTAATTTTAATGAAAGCCTCATTGGCTTTGTATATGGCCAGTTAAGCTTTCTAGGATAAAGAGAATTAAATAAAGTGACAATAAAAGAAGAAATGAACACAAATAGAAAGGCTTACCGTATGCATGTCGAGTAAGTCTTTTAAAAATTTTGAGTCTTTTAGTCTTTTAAAAATTACATTAGAGTAAGTCTTTTAAAAATTTACTGATTGAGTTATGCAATCCTTTGTTTCATTGTTGTTAATCTGGAGTGCATATAACTAGAATATAGCTGTGATGATTAATTTTATGTGTGAACTTGATTGGGTTAAGTGATGCACAGTGTCATGGTTTATGTCTAGTTGTCCTCAAGAGGTTCATGCATTCACAGGTGAAGTTTTTGGAAGACTGAATGCTAGGGACCCTATTGCTGACTTTATTAGGAGTTAGGGTCTGGTCAGAAGAGGTCTGCTACTAAGGCAATAACCTATCTAGATTGCAGTAGTCTTGTACATAAATGAAGATCTAAAAACCCTGGAAATAACAATTATGTGTCACAAAAACTTCCCAATCCCCTCATGACCATGATGTAGTGAGTCTGGGTGTCACCTCAGTCTTCTGCTCACTGATTTCCAAGAAACCAGGTTCAATCCATGGAAGATGAATCATAAATCACAATCATCCTTGCCATCCCTAGGAATTGCTTCCACGACTCCCATAGATACAAATTCTGTGCATGTTTAAGTCTTTTATATTAAGTAGCATAATATCCTATACACTTTAAATCATCTCTAGATTACTTATAATGCCCAATAAAATGCAAATAGTATGTAAGTGGTTGTTATATGTATTGTTTAGGGTCAACGACAATAAAAGTAATCTTTCAGCACAGTTTCAATTTTGTTTTCAAATATTTTTGTCCACCTTTGCTTGAACTGTGGGTTTGGGAATCTACAGATATGAAAAGGCAACTGTTTAAGAGACTTGTTATCCCTGCCCTGAATGATCTCTGAGCATCTTCAAGCTCTTAAGTTTTGTGAATGATATCCTAAACATGAGGTACATAACACAGCCCTTCTTCAAAAACCAATCCAAGCTTTATTCTGTTTTTTAAAAGCAAAACAGAAGAAAGGATAGTAATAATACAGAATTTTAAAGAAATAACTGTAAGCAATCAACACTAGTTAATCTATTACACATTGTTATCTTAGAAGTAATTGCTCAAGTTACAAAATCAACGCATAAAAATTAATAGACAATCAAGCAATGACAGCCCAAACTATTCTTTTTTGATAAACTAACAGACAATTAGTACTATGGTTATCTCTCTTGCACACTTAAACATACATACAGTTATATGTTTAAACCTACAAGTGGTTCTTTCTTTTGGAGCACTTTCTTTCCCTTTCCCATTCAAACCAGTTATTCTGCTCCTGGGTATTTTCCCAGAAAAATTGAAAGTGTCGTGTCACAACGATATATGTGCACCCACATTTATAGCAGTAATAGCCACATCTTGGAAAAAACCAAAATGCCCATCAACTGCAAAATGCATGAAAAAGATATAGTATCTTTATACAGTGGAATATTACGCAGCTATAAAAAGGATGATCCTGAGGCTTTTATAGGTAAGTGGAGGCAACTTGAGACTATACTCACAAGCTGTATTCTTTACATAAATTTCCTTTGCTTCATAGCATATTTAGGGAGTGATGCCAAACAGTCACCCTGCTCACTCCTGATAATTAGAGTAGAATGCATAAAGTCAGTAGTAATTATATATGAGCTGGACACAAGGAAAATTAACCAGCCCTGAGGCCTCCCTCCAGGGAACCAGATCCTCTGTTGGGAAAATGAGAAAAGGAGGTCCATGCTGAAAATGTGTGTCAGCTTAAAATCAAGCTAGATCTCACAAGAGTCAAAACTGAGCTATCATTCCATTTCGCTACAGCCTTCAACCAGTATATAATCCAATCAACAAAAGAACTAGGCCCCGGGTGACAGGGACACAGGTGTTAGGACTATAGAGCACATAGTGTACCTTCCTCAAAGTCACACAGCTGAAGAATTTAGAAAAGCAATGGCTGCTAATTATTTTTCCCTTCATAGCATGTTCAAAGAGGAAAAATATGGATCAGAAAAAAGAGTTTAAAATGGGACTTTCCCTTTATAATTAGCTTACACAATCATCTTCACCCCCATTTCTTCCTTTACTCTAAATCTAGTGAGAGATTTTATTTTTTGGTGAGTGTTTGCAATACAGACTAGGTAATGGCCTTCTTCAGTGTTTGTTGTAAGAATTAGAATTGATGATGTCAAACAAGACCTGCGCACAGGATGCTTTCAGAGCATTTTAAATCTTACAGCCATTTTTAGTGGATCAGTCAAATACCTGATGCCAGTGTGTCAGGGAGGGGTAAAAGTAAAATGGTAACCATAAGATTTATCAAATGAGGACTTCAGGCTCGGTTATCTTGCTGAGATAAAAAAGAAAGATTAGTTTCCATTGCATGACAATGGAGCCCAAAGGAAAAACCCATTAAATGGACAGTCTGAGAACAGAAATTTTTGAGCTTCCAGAGACTTTCAGAAATCACTCACCTGTGTCTCTCTGTTTATATAGGTAAACAATTCAGAACAAATAGTTGTTTCTTCTTCTCTTTAAAGTCACCGGGGAAAGAAAAGAAGTAAGATCCTTGAACATTGCATTTTAATGTCTGATTCCTCTACAGCCCTGAAGATCTGAATTCTATTCAACCACAATCTCTCCTGTCTCAGTGTAAGCCCTTTTCATCTTAATGTGACCTTAGCTAACAAAATCTTGCTTTGTTTTATTTAACTAAAAAGCTTCCTGCATGGTCGTTATCCTTGGCCATCACATCTAAAAGCAAATCCGTCTCCATCATTTCCATTTGTTTCTCTGGAATCATTTCCCAGCTCATTAGTCATCCTTTTCACTCTTTCTTGAATTTTCTCTTTTGCTACATCTCTTTCACAAGAGATCATAATGATGAAAATTATCCTATTACCTTGGAAAATTAACCTTATCATTTAAACTCACTGAATTCTTCCTCTATTCCATCCAAATGTAGCAAAATAATTATTTAACCCTGAGGTTGTACTCCCTGGGAAGTTTAGATTTTGAATAATTAGCTGTTAAGTTACTCATGTGCAGAAAGACAGAAAATGTTTGAGAATGTTTCTTTCATGTTTTTGCCTCAGATTATTCACATGCTAATAATGATAACACTTTGAAACCCTGAAACAATGCTGAAAACATTACAGGTACATGAAGATAAGGTCCTAAATTAAAACCTTGTTTCAGACATAGAATCTTTGTAATCACCACACACTCTTCTTTTCCTGCAGAAATAAACACTGAAGTGAATACAAAATGAAAGAATTGAAGCTAAAAATATTTAACTGCTGGTTAACACTTAACTACCTTTGGAATGGAAAGTCAGTCAGGCCACAAGGTGAGTGCTGGCTTTGGGGACAGCTATTCAGTATTGTCACAGAGGTGATGGGATCCCTGGGGCCAGGTCTAAGAGCCTTCCATTAAAGAATGTCTCTGATTAGATGGATGAAATGCCTTTCACGTGGAGTCAGACTACAAAAGGAAACCAGTGCTCAATAACTCTGTTCCCCATGGGTTAACTGAAAAACTGGAATAAAGGGGCTCAGATGTTTCTCAGAACAAGCTTAATTAAAGTTTCTTTGTAAGTCTCATCTGGTTGTTGTGGGTTGGTGGGTGGGAAAATGAAGAGCTCAGTTTTTATAAAGCCTGAAATCTGTTTTCTTTTTCACCTGGGGACCTGAGGGGAGGTGGGGGGGGCAGGAATTGTTTTCTTATATCTTACTCTCTGCTTCTAGCACACATAATTCTCATTAGATCTTTTTTCCCCCTGAAAAACCTCTTCCTTTGACTGATGGCTTTTGCTTAATTCTTAGTCTACATTTTTTTTCCTTGTAATTGCATGGCATTGCTTCCAATATGCCCCACTCTGATACAGTAAATCTCATTTCGCTTCATCTCTGTAATGCCGTGAAGGGATGTCAGAATTATCTCACAAGTGATAAGTTTCTCCTATCTGAGGATGATAGAACTGACCTCAGTGAAGAAAATACCTCAAAATTACTTTGAAGGATCCCTCTGAAATATTCAAATAGTTCTAAACTTAAACCAAATAAGAATTTGGCCCTTTTTAAAGAAAAGGCGGACATAATCAGGGAAGCCAGGCTCCATGCTGCAAAACTGCATGTAGGCGACTTATTGCTTTGTCATTCAAAGAGCTCTCAGAAGAACTCTGAATTAAGAGGAGCAAGACACACTCTTCAGAACTAGCTAGGGCCACTTTGATATATCCCCAGATTGAAAGCTAGAATGATTCCAAGAAAAACATAATGTTGGAGAAACTTGTTTGCATTTTTTGCTAAGAAAAACAAAAAGTTTAAAGCAGAAGCTGCCCAAAGCAAGCGACACCCACCCACAGCCACTGTGATGGAGCCTGTTACCTTAGTCTGAAGCCACCATCTGCCTTTGAACAAGAAAGGAAGCACACAGCGCCCTCTCTGGTCAGATAGTGAAGCCATCAGGTTCTCGGCTTTTCCTGTTTTGATTCCTTCCGTTTCATGCTTAAGGTCTTTGGGGTATGCAGCAAATAAACAGTTGACTTAGCTTCTCTGTACTCAAGTTCACAAAGAACTAAATAGCAGTCTTTCTTACTTTTAATCATCATACTGATTTTCCATCATTATGTAATGAATATCCTGGGCGACCTGTTTTAGGAATTTATAGCTTTAATATTATTAATACATAAATATACCTTGAAAACATCCCCTGAAATGGTACTGCATTTTCTAATACTAGATTCTGTCTTAGATAAGAAGACAGGGGAGAACCTCTCCAAGGAAGGTGAACTTGACTAATACCAACCAGGGCTCCCGAGGACCTGTTTCTCAGCCCAAGCATTCTCAAAGCAAAGGAAATCACCTAATCATGCATCTTGTCCAAGCCTCTGAATCTTTTAAAAAGAATTTCCCTTGTAAAATTAATTCTGTTGGGGATGGCAAATATCATTTACTTTAGGCTTACTAATCTGACATTTCTTGTGTTTATCTATATCATATGCCCTTTTACAGAAACTCTAAGATATATTTGCCATGTAACAAGGACTAAATCTATATAATCACTGAAAATTTCCAAGGTCTCATAGTACAGAGCTATCTGATAGCTCTAAGACATTAATTATCACTGACTTCATCACTAAAGTCCCCTCATCATTTTCTTCCATCGCCTATAATTTGAAAGTTTTCTTGTCCACAAAAAAATGCGCATATTAAGTAAAAATTCATTTTTACTCTTCATTAATAAAACAATTCAGCTGTCAATAATCAGAACTCTGAATGGATTGAGATAAGTTTATTGCAACAATGAATTTACACAATCTCAATCTAAAGCAATTTGACATTTTAGTTTGTGAGACATTATTGTGAATATATAATTTTTCTTAGTTTCAAATCATCAAAAATAGTTCATAGATACATGCTACCTTCTTTGTGTCACCTAATTAAGAATATATAGCCCATGGTTCTTTCACTCTCTCTCTCTCTCTCTCTCTCTCTCTCTCTCTCTCTCTATTTCTTTTAATTCCAAGCATCTCTGTCTTCTTTGTAGTACTACATTCTGAAATGCCAATGAGATATATAAGCCTGTCAAGCTACTAATACCTTAGCCACTTCGTTCTCCATTTTATGCCCTAATTTTGTTTTTCAATGAAATACATCCTTAGAATTCTAGCAACTTGGTCCAATGTGCCTAATTCTAAACTATGCTTACAGAGGATATCTCCTATGAACTAGCCTTGCAGATAAGGATACCTATGATCCAGCCTGGCAGCGAGTACACCTATGAACCAGCCTTGTGGGTAAGGAGCTTTGCCACAAATGATCAAATACTTCAGTCTGATTGAAATGTATTTTTGATTAATAAAGCATTGTTAATTCAATGGGGAAATACAATTGCTTCTAAGAATGAAATGGTTGGCTTAAGAATTTTTCTTTCCTTTTATGTTCTCCTTATTTATTTGGGAACAAAAACAGGGGACATTATGTAAGCAAAGTATCAGTTAATTAAGTACACTCTGTATATTTCAAGTGGTTTGATGTGAGTTTGTGTGTTTCAACCCGATACAGTTATTCCACCAAAGAAAATATGAAGATGGGTCCCTCTGCCCTCATATAAACTGCAAAAAAATGTTTTTAACTTCTTATTTCTTATATTTAAATAAGCATTTACAATACAGACTTAGCCTGTATATAGTACTTTCCTTAAAATAATATTCTCCTTATAGTTATATTAATATTTATATCCTTATATTAATATTTATACTCTCATATTATTTTATATACATATATTAATTCTTATATTCTAAGTATGTTTCAGTCTCTAGTTTCACTGTAATAGAGTATGAGAGATAATTTTGCAGGATTTACATTTCTTTGAGTATGTTAAGATTTTCATTGTTGTTGTGAGTATAGTCAATTTTGAAAAATAAATAAACAAATTCCCAGAATGGGAAAATCTATGACAATGGAGGGTAGCTCATGGTTACCAAGATTTAGGGGTAAAAGACTGGGAGATGTTACAGAGTTTTGATTTGGGGTAACAAAAATGACCTAGGGTTAATTGTGGTTATAGCTGTACAATTCTATCAAAATACTAAAATCTATTAAATCTTACATTTTAAGTTTGTAAATTGTATGGTATGCAAACTTTTAGCTTAATGAAGTTTTTTTTTAATATTGTTTAAAATAAAGCAGGAGCTAGAGTGTTTCTCCATGTTGCAGTACCTGTCAAGAACAGCTTACAGCTTCTCCCTCGTAGAATTGCCTCAGTCTCTAACTAGGAATGAGCACTGAAGAGACAACTATATCTGCCAATGCAAGTGAAATGGCTTGAAAATGGCATGCCCACCATTATCCAAACACCACCCACTACCGTCCACTCTTGAACACACATCATCAGCTTTGGTTAGACTTTGTCTCCCCACTTCCTGGAGGCCATGAATCTTTCTATGGCTCCCTAAACCCTGTCAGATTGCTGAACTCTCCCTCACCAACAAGCCAAAGCACCCTGGGCTATGGATTATAATTTTTATGGGTCTCTCATCAGGACTGTCTAAGTGCTGTAGAAACAGGAAATAAAAGACAAAGCAAATAAATTATTTATACTTCTATGATTCAGAGGAAGAGAAAGGCTCTGTTGAGCTATATGGGGAAAATGTCCTACATCAGTGAAGGTTCTTTTCCAATACTCAGTATCCATTACATCAGTTCTTTAAAGCCTATAAATCTGAGGACAATGTAATTTGTGGTAAAACTCTAGGCGATACTTTAAAGTAATTATATTGAGGTTTGATGACACTGAGCCTCCCTTCCAAGACTTTTACACATGACAAGTAGATTTGTTTCCTCTCCTGACAGAATAATATGGCACCTACAAGTCATTTTTCCTCAGCCACTACTGGGCTCAGCACTCATCCAACATTGCTCTTCTCTCTGTGCCATTCATCAGAGGACAGAAATTTGTTCCTGTGCTCTTACTCTCCTTTGTGGTTGAACTGCAATCATGCTACTATTTTGCCTAGAAGACCACCCTGTCCCTTCTTTAGGATGTGGGAGAAACTGAAGTAAATGGGAAGTTCCTGGCTGACCCAGAACATGGACAGCGCACCAAAGCTTCCTGCACAGCAGCACAGAACCTCTCCTGGAGCTCTGTTAGTCTCCATAAGATTCCTGACCTGCTGCTTCCTAATGACCGCTAACCACTTCCAAGAGATATTTTCTCACATTTATTCTTGTCTTGTGTGTCATAAAGTCCTACCTGGGCACCTGGTATCCATCCCTGGGCCCCACGAATTCTAGAGTGACATCTTGTTCTTGACCTCATCTAAGACTTGAAGATTCACCACTTTCCAGGACTCCAGATAGCCTGGGAATCCCACACTCCTATCTAGGTGGTTACTGCCACATCTTTCCCACTTTTCCACTTTCCTAGAAAAACACAGAAAGTGCTCTCTCTCAAAAATGAACTCAATTGATATAGATCTGTTTTCCAGTTTCTTTTTCCAGATCTGTTTTAGAAGTTTCTTTAAAAGAGACACCTTATCTTCCTGTGCATTCTTACCTGGAAGTGTCCTGCCTATAGTAAATATTTGAGAAATCCTGGTTGAATCTAACTGAAACAAACATTTTCATTTTCAAGTAGAAGAAAACTGCACTGGTCCAGTGGGAGCTGCTTCGGAATGAAGGAAATTGAGTGCACAGGTTTCCAGTGTGCACGTCACCTGGGGTGGGGAAATGGGGTGGTTGTTTGTGCACCTCCTGCAAACCACTTTCAAGCTCCACAAGCCTCCCCTGGCATGCCACAGCTCCTCCTCTCTCTTTTTGAGAATCTCTGCATGAGAGACATTACCAAGACAGCATGTGGTGGCGCCAGTGTGCATTAGAACAGAAAGAGTTTGGGAACAACTCATGCACTGATGAACGGTCTTAAAGAGCCTGCAGCAATAACTATTCACCGGGAGACATGATGTTGGTGACCACAGGATTTATCACCAGCCTGTGAGTGCTGGAGTGAGGTGCGGCAGGTTGTGAAGAACTAACCAACACAGTGAAACCCATTATTGCTCAACATAAAGACTCAGAAGGGCCAGCAGGCCAGGCTAAGGCTGAGGTGCAGTGTTCACTGCATCTTAAGAAATCATAATCTAAATGTGGAAGCGATGCTGATGTTACCTGCCTTTACTCTACACAAACAAATGAAATATTGAAACCCACTCCGCCACAGAGGAAGAAAACCTCAAGCAGGAAAAGAGTCCTCCTCATGTAATTCTTTGAGGACACAGAAAGACCAGTCCAGTGAATGTGGCTCTACCTTCTGACATGCATTCTGAAATGCACATCACTGAGTCACAGAGTAAACCAATGCTATTCTGCCTCATGCTAACTTCCTGAAATGCCAAGACTTCAGTTTCTCTAGAAATCTTTTCAGATACACATCATACCACCCACATTCATTCTCTTCTATGCACATGGACCCTGCCCAGACCCTCTTCACTATCCATCCTTCAGAAATGGTTTTGTTCTCCAGATCTCTCTCACCACCTCCACAGATGGGAATAAGCAAATAATCTTAATTGATCAATTCTGGGGTCTCCTTCCTACCACATCCTTCTTTATAGGATTAAAATCTTCTCAGAAGCTGTGATTGCAGCAACCAGTTGAGCTACTATATCCTTTTGACTATAGCACTGGACAAACTGGCTCTCCTTTCAAGGTCATCTTTTGAGCCTAATTCTCTCCCCACCTACTTTCCTCATTAATGACTTCTTCTATGATTCCCAAATGGTTCAAGCCAACACTCATTCTCAAGAACTAAATTGTACAGCCATCTCCATAAGAGTAAAAATATTTTATCTGTCTCTTCACAGTTTTCTCACATGGCAACAATAATTAAGTTTTGAGAATGATATTAGACTAAATGATTTTCATTCATCTCGCACATGTCAAATAGATGGGACTGGGTTTACTGTTAAGTCGACTCAACTCAGAAAAACGAGGCATTGTCAATTATGTAAATAATCCACACTACGTTTTATTAGTCTGTTTAATTAATTCAAGTCAAGAAGCAGTTTATGGAGAGAATTAAATTCATCAGAGATAAAAGGTGATTATTTACATATGAAACTACCTGTCTTATTTAATAATTACTTAGCATGAGAATTATTGAATAATTACTATTCAATAATTACTTAGCATGAGAACAAGTAGAGCAGAGGATAAAAGTGTTCTAAGATGAATAGAATACAGATAAAGAAATATGTGGCACTATGGAGGTAAGGAATGTTATTCTTTAAACATTTATAAAATGGATAAATATTAGCTTATAATGTATTTCAATGATAAAGTTTGGACAAAATTATACCTACTGGCCTTGCAGACATTATCAGAGAGACACCTTTCCCCTAGATTAAGTGGAAACCACAACTGACAAGGTATTATCTGTTATATAAAGTTCCAGGGCCATTTTAGAAGAGAGAAGAAAATAATATTAGTAGAACAGATTAAATATAGAGTTATTAAGGTGCTGTCAAAATACATACAAGATTATGTGATAAGCCAGCCTTAAGTCACAAATTAATGTCATTTTTTTTTCCACTAGGACTTCACTTGATATCAGGGACAGGCAGAAAAAATAAGCTTTTTATCTTTGCAAACCCAGGGCAAGAAACTTAACTATTTACTCTCCTGAGACAACCCAAAGTTAAAATAAGAAGCTAGTTCTTTGTTTGCCAGAAATGTGGTGTCCCTGGAAGCAAACAGGGAAGTTCTGGCTCAAAACTTCCTTGAAAGTCTCCTGTGCATAGATTGCCATCCTGTTGCACGTCAGAAGGAGATTGCAGAGGCAGCATTAGAAACAGTGCAGCACAAATGCAGTAGCCTGCTCTCAGATTCCCAGCACTACCATTTGCTCACCCGCCTACTGGTACGTCTTTCTTCTTTTGACTAATCACTATTCTAAGTGAACTTGCATAGTTCTCTTCCAGTTGACGTGGAAAGGAAGAATTAACTGTTTTTAATAGCAAATCATTTATTTCCTCCAGATGCCAACATATTGTTTCCAACGAGATGGATGAGAGGTGCTTTATAACTAAAAAAAGTAAGGGAAAAAAGGACTAGCTCTCCACAGTGAAAGGACCACCTTAGCCCTCTGTCTTCACCTATGTCAATGGTCTCTAGGATGATATTTCTTAGCAAGAGAACTCCACAGAAGCAATGAGGTAGGATTGCTTTTCTTTTGTGGGGCTGAACATTCCAGGATATTTAGCATTCTTCCCCCTCACCAAATGCTATTATTTCTTCCAGCCAGTGACAACCTGAAAGCCCCTAGACATTTCTGAGTGCCTCTAGAGCATGCACCTCAAGTGTTGAGAACCACTACTGAATACTTGGATGAATACTTACTGCATCATAGACTCAACAGTTTAGACCTATGTTTTGTTCTTAAACAAAAATAAACTTCTCTGTTTAAAATATATTTAGAAACTAGAACTATACATGAATGCTTCATGATGAATTGCTAGGTCCACCAAATCTAAAGGTGTTGACTTATTTTCCTTCTCTAGAAGAAATCTGCAATCAGACATCTGAAGATTGATTTTTATCATCCAAAGGTTGTCTCAAACTCTTTATACAGAAGACAGATGATGGTCCTTGAATGGCTCAGAAGACCAAAAACATCAACTGACATTTAACTCATTAAGAAGTGAGAGTCAAGCACCAACCAAAGGCAGAAAAAGAAGGCTCCTACCTGCAAGAGAAAAATGGTTCAGGTCAGCTGGCAACATGCTTCCCCAGGTCTCACCTCAAGGAGAGTTAGGAGGCTGGTCCTTTCTCACCCAAGAGACAGTACATGTTGTAGGTTCTCAAGCCAGACTTCCCAGGTGTGCATTCTAGTGTTACCCCCTTAGTAGCTGAGCTTTCTTTCAATGTCATTTAGCTTCTCAGAGTCTTTCTTTCCTTTTCTATGACGAGGTCTCCCACAAGGAATGGCTGAAGGGCTGTAAAAACATCCAGGAGATGGTCAGCTTCTTTTTCATTGTAGCTGTTATGCTTATTATGGTAATAACATTTAGCATGAAGTCTACTCTCTTCATATTAAATCTACTGTTTTACATTCTTAACTGTTCAATACATGATTTTTTCACTATAGGTGTGACTCTGTATCACAGATCTCTAGAGCTTATTTGTGTGACCTAGAAGGAACTTATTGATTACAGACTATAATTTCCGATTTCTTCCTCCTTTCAGGCTCTGGAAACCACCATTCTGTCCTTTGATTCTATGAATGTGACTATTTTAGATATTGCATATAAGTGGAATGGTGCTGTATTTGTCTATGATTATTTCACTTAGTATAATGTCCTTATGATTCACTTTGCAACATATTGTGAATTTTCACCTTTAGTTAAGGTTGAATAGTACTTCACTGTACAACAACTGCAAGCTTGTACGAGAACCAGCAAACAAAAAAACCAGGCAGCCTTGGAAGACCTACCCTGTAGCTTTCTCTCTTGTGTCTGTTCCACCCCACCTCCTCTGACACAGGCTGAGAGCAAAATAATAGCCATGCATGCTCGGGGAAATGGATAAAAGGAAAAACAAAATAAAGCCCAGTAATCATCACTACCACTGTGCTGCTTCTCGGAAGGCATACTGAGGGGGAAAATGAGTCTTTAAGGATGAGTCTGAATGAATATTAAGGGTGGGTTAATAGCTACCAGGAGATATTCTACAAAATTTTGACAAATTTTTTAATTGCCTAAGCGAGAACTAGAAAGTCATTCAGCCTACTGAAGATTTTATACAGAATCAAAGAAAGATTATTCTCACAAAAAGCAATTTTCAAACAAAAGGAAATTGCATATTTTGCATTTTGATTACTTCAAGTCATGCTTATTCAAAATATTTCTTACACTATTTTTATTCCAACCAGACAGCCCAATCTAAATTAATTGCTGTGATATGACAGTCACGGTGTAGCAAAATATTATTTACCTCATTGCATGGAACCAAGAAGATATTATCTTATGTGAGTGTTGTTTTCATCCTCATCATCTTTCAACTTATACCAAATGTAGGCTTCTTCACAATAAGCACAGTTTTTCATGCTTTTCTGCTGTATCTTAGTACCTAGAACATGGCCAAATATATCATGGATACTCCACAATTATTCCTTCTTTTTAATAACATCAGTGTTTAGTCTTATTTTATAAATATTTTCTTGAAAACATTGTTTTCACAAATCTCAAGGCCAAACAGAAGTGAATTTTGTTCTTCCATTCCCTAAAAAAAATCATTATTAATGTACAGTAAGTCCCTCACTTACTAATAAGTTCCATTACAGGAGAACATTCGTAAGTCAGATTTATTCCTAAGTTTTACAAAGTGAGCCTTATATACCTTTGACACAAATATGTAAGGCAAGAATAAATAAACCAAACCTCCATTACTTTTTTTTTTCTTGCTTCCAAATATTCTGGGCTCTAATAGAGCACTATACCACTGTACACTATCACATCGCACAGTAAGTACACAGCAGCACAACTGTGACTATGTCCAGCCTACGTGTGAGCTACTTTTGCAATATGTTAGCATGTTCACAATGCAAGGTTCATTTCTATCTGTGAAAGTCCACATCTTGAATGTTGGTAAGTCGGGACTTGCTGGGTTTAAATAGTGGGGACATACCCAGCAACCTCCAGGTAGCCAGGAGCTGCTGTATGTGAGCTAGAGGCCACCACAGGGATCCCTATCTAGATGTACAGCCATGGAACTTTGCTAGGAACCTAGTAGGCCCTGCCCAGCATCCCCAAACATTCCGAGCCTTTGAATTCTCACTCAGGTCCTGTTTGGGCCTGCCCAGTGACCTCCAGGTAGTGGGGAGCCACTACGTTTGAGCTGAAGCCCATCATAGTGATACTGACCTAGCTGTGAAGGCTTGGGATTTTGCTTGGAACCTGATAGAACCCTATCCACAGATCCTAAGAAATAAATCTACACCCAAACATATATAACAATCAACATCCCAGAAATTCAACCTAAGAAGAGAATATTAAAACCTGTTGGAGAAAAGAGACAGATAACCTATAATGGAAAGCCCATCAGAATCACAGCAAACATCTCAACACAAACAATGAAGTCAAGAAGAGCATGGAGTGAAGTATTTCAAATCCTAAAGGAAAAAGACTTCCAACTATGATTAATGTACCCTGCAAAACTGTCCTTCAAACTTCATAGAGAAATAAAATACTCCCACAACAAAGAACAGCAGAAGAACTTCATGACCACTAAACCAACTTTGCAAAGAATAATGAAAGATATTCTTGATAGACATGGAAATAACTATGACTCCAAGAACACCAACAGAAAAAATACCACTAAGCAAGGCAAACAATTAAACAGAGGGGGAAAGTAAAGAACTAAAAGCAGAAAGATAACGTGACAAAAATTAGACAATATATTTCAGTTATAACCAATAGTGTAAGTTGCCTCAAAGTCACCAATTAAAAGAAACAGACTGGCAGAATGGATCAAGAAACACCAACCAACCATATGCTGTATAAAGGAAACCCATCTAATTAAAAAGAAATTCATAGAGTGAAAGTTAAAGGATGGAAAACAATACTTCATGAAACAGGAATCCCAAAGAAGCAGGGGTATCTGTACTGTTTGCGGACAATGTGAACTTCAAACTGAGATTGATCAGAAGAGATAAACAAGGTCACTACATTCTAGTTAGGGGAAAACTTCAAGTCAAAGAGATAACAATCCTAAATATATATGCATCAAATATGGAAGCAGCCAACTATGTAAAACAAATATTAATAGAAATGAAAAATCAAATAAGCAATAACACAATTATAATGAGACACCTTAACACCCCATTGACACAAAGAGACAGATCAACTAGACTGAAAGTCAGCAAACAAATAACAGTATTGAACTGTTAGAGATGCACAGAGGGTTCCATCCAACAACATCAGAATATACATTCTCAGAAGCATACAGGACATTCTTTAAAATAGGCCATGTAGTAGCCCGTATAACATGCTTAAGTAAACACAAAAGAATTGAAATTATCCCATGCATATTATCTGGTTGTAGTGCTATGGAACTGGAAATTAATGAAAAAAAAACTGCAAAAACTCCATAAACATGTGAAAGTTAAATAATACACTCCTGAACAATCAATGGGTCACAGAAAAAAATTAAAGAAGAAATTAAATACAAATATAAAAGCAACTTACCCAAACCTGCAGGATTCAATGAAAGTAGTCCTCAGAGGGAAATTTATTGTGGTGAACTCCTACATCAGGAAAACAGAAAAAACACAAATAAACAACTTGATGCTATACCTCAAACATCTAGAAAAAGAAAAGCCAATTAATTCCAAAGCCAAAAGGAGGGAGGAAATTATATAGATCAGAGCGGAAATCAATGTAGTAGAGACTAAGAAAACAATACAAAGAATTAATGGATCAAAGAGTTGGTTCTTTGAAAGCACAAGTAAAATTGATAAGCCCTTAACCATTTTTATTTTTAAAAGGAAAGAAAAACTCAAATTCATATAATAATGAATGAGAAGGACAGAATTGCTACAGACTCTGTGAATATACAGAAGATCAATACCTATTTTGAAAAGTTTTACTCTCATAGCTTTGATAACACAGAAGAAAAGGACAGATTCCTAGAAACACCAGAATTACCAAAACTAAATCAAAAAAGATGTAAAATTGCTCAATAACCCAATTTCAGTTAATGAAATTGAAAATGTAATTAGAACCTTACAAACAAAGAAAAACCTAGGACCTGATGTGTCCAGAGATGAATTCTACAAGAAATTCAAGGAAGACTTAATGCCAACCCTCCTCAAACTCTTCAATGAAATTGAAAGGGAAGCAATTCTCCCTAACTCATTCCTGAAAGCAAATATTACTCTAATACCAAAACCAGAGAAAGACCCAACCAAAAAAGAGAACTACAGGCCAATATCCCTAATGAACATCAATGCCAAAATGTTCAATAAAAAACTGGTAAACAGAATATAGCAAGTCATCAAGAAGATTACACAACACGACCAAGTGTGGTTCATCCCAGAAATGCAGGAATGGTTCAACATAGGCAAATCAATAATTATAATACATCATATCAAAAGATATGATCAAGAAGACAAGAATCACATGGTCATCTCAATAGATGCAGAAAAAGCTTTTGATAAAGTTTAACACTCATTCATGATAAGAACTCTATGGAAAATTGGAAGAGATTGTCTCTACCTCAATCTGATAAAAGCCATCTATGACAAACCAACAGCCAGCATCATATTAAATGGTCAAAACCTGAAAGCTTCCCCTCTAACATGAGGAACAGGTTAAGGCTGTCCACTATTACCATGCCTATTCAATATAGTGCTAGAAATATTAGCCAGAACAATTAGACGAGAAAAACAAAGGAAGTAAAGACAGTAAAGGAAGGGGTTAAGCTATCATTATTTACAGATGACATTATACTCCACATATAAGAGCCCAAAACTCCACTGTAATGCTTCTAGATTAATAACTAAATCCAGTAATGTAGCTGAGTACAAAGTCAACACTCAAAAATCAGTAGTATTCCTGTACACAAACAACAAACCCACTGAGAGAGAAATAAGAGAAACCACACCCTTCATAATAGTATAAAAAAAGAAATACTTAGGAATCAATCTAACAATGGAAGTAAAAGATATATTCAGTGAAAATAACAGTACTCTGAAAAAAAGAAATCAACGAGAATCTCAGAAAATGGAAAGATATTCCTTGTTCATGGATAAGAACAAACAATGTTAAAATGGCCATTCTCCCAAAATTGTTTTACAGATTTAATGCAATTCCAATTAAAATACTACTAGTACAACTCACAGATTCAGAGATATCATTCCTAAAATTCATCTGGAACCAGAAGTGACCTAGAATAGCAAAAGCAGTTCTCAGCAACAAAGGCAAGCTAGGAAGCATCACAATCCCTGACTTGAAGTTATATTACAAAGCTACTGTGGTAAAATCAGCATGGTAATGAAATAAAAACAGACCTGAAGATCAGTGGAATAGATTAGAAGATACTACCATAACTACAAACACACTCAGCCACCTTATCTTTGATGAGGGGCCAAACATGTTCACTGGAAGAAAGATATCCTCTTCAATACGTAGTGCTAGAAAAATTGGCTTTACATATGCCAAAAACTAAAACTAGACCCATGCCTATCACCATGCACTGAATGAAAGTCAAAATGGATCAAAGATCTAAATATAAAAACAGAAACACTAAATCTACTAGAAGACAAAGTAGGTAGAAACCTTGAACACATAGGGGTAGGCAGAGAATTCATGAACAAAAATCAAACTGCATGGGAAACACCTCCCGGAATCAACACCTGGGATCTCATCATATTAAAAAGTTTCTGCATGCCAAGAGAAACAGAGTATAAAAGAAAACCTACAAATTGAGAAAAAATCTTAGGCAACTGGCCCCAGACAAAGGACCTCTATCTAGAACATATAAAGAATTTTATAAAATCAGTCCCCCAAAATTCAAAGACCCAATCCAAAATGGGCATCTAAGATGAATAAACACTTCTCAGCTGAAGAAATACAAATGCAAACAAATACATGAAAAAATGTTCAACATTTTTGACCATTAGATAAATACAAATTAAAACCACACTGGGATTCTATCTCACTCTAGAAAGAATGGCCAGGATCAAGAAAACTACCCATAGCAAATGCTGGAGATGCTGTGGGGGAAAAGGAACTCTTCTGCACTGTTGGTGGGGGTGTAGACTGGTTCAACCACTGTAAATCAATGCGGAGGCTCCTCAAAAGTTTGGGATTGGGAGCCAGGGATTTACCTCAGCAGCATATGTGCCTGCCAGGCAAAAGTGTGGTCATGAGTTCTATCCCTGGTACCAAAAAAAAAAAAAAAAAAAGCTGTGACTGAGGTTTCGATTTGACCCAGCTATTCCACTTCTGGGCATAGTCCCAGAAAAATTGGAAACCTCATACCACAGTGATATATATTCATCCATGTTATAGCAGCATGATTTATAATAGCTAAATCTTGGAAACAACCCAAATGCCCATCAACTGAGGAATGGATAAAAAAGATGTGGTATTTTTATACAGTAGAATACTACTCAGCTATAAAGAAGGATCAAGTGGAGGCTTTTATAGGTAAATGGATGTGACTTGAGACCATACTCATAAGTAAATAAATCAAATTCACATGTGTAAATACCATATCATCTACCTAGTGTAAGAAACTGAAAGAGTAAATAAGATACCAAATCTTCAATAAATATTGTGAAAGGGTAAGAAAATGCTCAAAGAGGAAAAGCTAACTCAGACAGGCAAAAGGAGAAAAGAAGGAAGAGAAAAGAAATACTATATAAATTTGTATATATACACTTAAGATTACTAAGATGATTGTACCACTAATTCTATTAGTTCTTGAACAAAACAGTTAACATCTATAAGATTAGATCAATTTTGCATGACTACACCTGGTAATTTGAGTAAGACTTTTTAAGACAGCTATGAAAAACTACAAAATTTGTTGTGTTCCTACCACCTTGTTTTAAAAGCCTACATTGTTATTGTTTTGGAGTCATAGTTATTTATTTGTTGTTTTGTTTTTTCCTCTAATACAGAAAGGATAAATGTACATGTATAAGTTTATATAGGCCTAGAACAGTCACCTAAAGGGTTTACAAGAATTGGTTTTATTATGTGTGATAGTACGAACAACTACACTGAAGAAAGCAAGACACCATGGTAGCCATTGATGATTTCCTATCACTTTGTTTCAAAGTTCAATAACACTTTTATTCTTGGTTTTGATTGGCTTTAGTCTGTTTTCAATTATTTGATTTCAGTATGTATGAAGATATGGACCGCTATTTTGAAGAAAATAAGAGACATAATGGGAGCCATTATTAATTTTCTGTGTCTGGTCCTGGAAGCCCTTAAGGCTCTCATTCTTTTGTTTTGATTGCTTTTATGCTAGTATGTGTGAAGGTATGGACAACTATTTCAAAGGAAACAAAAGACATTATGGTATCCAATGTTGATTTCCTGTTGTCTTTTTCTGAAATCTTGTGCTTTGCCTTGTTTTACTTAGTTCTGTTTTGTTCTGTTCTGCTTTGCTTTATTCTCTTTAAAATAAAAAAAAATAGCTCTGACAATTCTGTATTTGGTGTCATGTTTTTGTCTTTTAGATACTTATTAGTAACTTTTTCTTTAGTGAATGAATTATGATTGTGTGGTTGACCACAAAACTGTATCAATCCACCTCTTTACTTCAACTACATTTTATATTAAAGTGATATAAGTATCACTTAAAACTCAAAGAGTTAAGATATTTCATTTACCAAATTAACAAAAGGGACAGAGAACAGGCAAGACTTACTTAAATACAAACATAAGATGGAAGAGGAATAAAGGTTCTAAGCTTAAGCCAAAAAAAAGTTTTAAAAAAAGGATAGCATCTAAATCAAGAATTCACACTTACTTCTATAGTCAGTTCATCCAAATATCCAGTTGTCCACCTCACACTTTGTGTGGAACCCAACCATATCTACACAATCTCCTTCCCTATTAACCTTTTGCCAATATCAGTCATTCTCTATACCTATAGCACCTAAATCCAGGATCTACAAAAATTCAATCAACACACTCACCAACCAACTAAAAATGTAACTCATCACAAGTTGCCTCCCAGAAAGTAATAATTAGAACACAGATGAATTCCTCTCCAGGATTGAAATTTGCCTCCCAAATCTTAATTATTCAAGGAAAAAAAGCCAATCTTATACAATGTGTTCCACTGTTGGCATGAAGAGCTAACCATGACAGCCATTTTCCTCCAGCAATAAACAAATCAGAACAGAAAGACACACACACACACACACAAATGTTTCAAACATTGGACAGCAGTAAGCTAAGGACTGTGAGTGTAGTGACTTGTGCAGCCCTCCAGCTTGCTGTCAGTAGGTAAAGACTCCAGCTCAGGGATAAGAACCAAAAAGTGAGACCCATGTTATCACAAAATTAAGAGGACAAAGATCTGAGATTAGGAGTGGCAGTGGCTATAACTTGAAAATTAGCATAAAAGAAGAAATGCATATGGAGAGGGCTCTGTAACTCTAACAGGGATTCCCTTAGTCTTTGATCAATACAGATCAGTGCACACATGAGAAGAAAATTCCTGAGATTGGAAAGGAGCCCCAGAAACAAGTAGATGAAGAATTCCAGAACTCACAAAGGTTTCAGAATGTTTCCTGATCCCATCAGCCAAAGTATAATATTTGAGACTGGTTACTGGTCTAAAAAGGAATATGCCTTAGTTGTGAAGCTAAATTAATGCCAAAAAAGAGGTTACTCTGAAGCTGCATCAGCAAAGTTTAAAAGCAAGTATTGAAAGGATCCAACTCATGAATTGCTTTACAGTATGATAGAAGAAAAGTCAACATAAAGAAATACTGTATTATAAAACTCAGAATCAAATAACATAAAATTCACAATAATTAGCATCTAATTAAAATCTCCCACCATGCAAAAGAAAAAAGGAAAAAGAAATTTAACTCATCTTTGATATAAATCATCCACCAGAATTGACACAGAGAATGGAATTAATAAACTCTTCAAAATACTTACCTTGGCCTTCCCATGAAGCAGGCTCCACCACGCAGATTGGTAAGAGATTCAGCAAGAGCATAAACCAAGCCTTCCTGTAAGCTGGCCAATAAGCAGGCTGGGAAACCAGAAGAGCATCCCACCATACACCTGCAGTAAGCAACTGGCTGATTCAGAGGACTCTGGGTGAGATGCTAGCAATTGAGGTGAAAGGAATAGCTTGATGCTTGTATTGTTTGGTGGAGCTTGCAGAGCTGTGGCTGGTGGTCTGGGCATCTACTTGGAGGGTGGCAGTGTGCATTGTGGCAACTGTGAGGGATTTTATCCTGTCTTGTTTTTGAAATCCAATGTGTTTTTCTCATTTTATTATTTCTGTTTTATTCCTGTGTCTGGTAACTTGAGTAACTACTTTGAAGATAGTAATGTGCAGTATCACAAACTTTGTTAAATTCATATCAACTTATTTGGAAAGCCTATATATTGTTGTTGATTTCTTTTATTTCTTGTTGTTTTGTTGTTTTTTTAGGTTTGTTTATTCTTGGTTTATCTTCTTTTCCTTTTTCTCCTTAAAATAAAATTAAAAACACAAAAATAAAACAAAATAGTTGTGTCTTACAAATGTATCAACAATAAACAGAAAAATATCAACATAAGAAAGAGTTAAATGAAGCATATGAAAGATATAAGAAAGATAAATGGATCTCCTGGAGATGAAAAACAAGTAACTAGCAAGAAATAGAACAGATAAGATTAACATCAGATTAGACAGTGCAAAAATAAATAAATAAATAAACAAACAAACAAAAAGATAAGGAAAAACACCAAAAGCAAAAGCTACTGTAATAGTTGATACATTGAGTTAACTTGAGAAGTTTAGAAGCTCAGCAATTCTACATCCTAGAGTATGGAGGACATGCCCTAGGGCAGCTGTTTACACTCCAGGATGTTGTAAAGGTTGATTCACTGTGTCAATTTGTGAAGTTGAGAAGTTTAATTAAGTGACTCAGCAGGGGGTCAGGGTCCTCCTTGTAAACATCCTGAACCTGTGCAAGAGGAGGGTACTGAGACTTGTGAGTGTTACACTTGCCCTAGGGCGGGTAGCCTGCACACAATATAAGGGAAGAAAGGAGGAGTGCTTCCCCCCACCATTTTTTGCTTTTGTTGATTTTGCTGTCTGCCACTGTCACAAACTGGTGTCCCTCTGCCATACCACCCTGCATTGGAGCCAACTGATTATGGACTGAACCCCTCAAACTGTGAGATAAATAAACCTTTCCCTCTTTACCTTTGGATGTTGCATATTTTGTCCCAGCAACAAAAGAAAAGTAACAAAGACATCTACAGAGAAAAAAGGCTGAAAACAAATATTGAAATATAAGACAAAATTAAACACTCTAACATGCACAATTGGAGTTCCAGAAAAGGGTAAATAGCAGAAAATATGTGTGTAGAAATAATGACCAAATTTTTTTCCTAAATTTGATGGGACCTATAACCCACAGGCGAAAGGAGCATGATAAATCCAAAGTACATGAAAAAAGAAAAAACAACACAAAGACCCACCATAATCAAATTGCTTAAACCTAGTGCTTAAGAAAAAGTTTTGAAAACTCTGAGGGAAGGGGTGGTAAATAACTAAGAATGACAGTGGATGTTTCATTAAAAAACATGGAAAACAGAAAACAATGCAATGGCATTTCTGCAGTAAAAAAGAAAAAGGTAAACCTAGACTTTTATAGCTGGTGAAAAAATAATTTTTAAATGGAGATGAGGTAAAGACTATCTCAGACCAAGAATACCTCAGAAACCTCATGGCATCAGACATCCACAGCAAGAAACATTATATGAAGTTAACTCATCAGCAAGTTAAATAATAATGGATGTAAATATAGATGTAGCCAAAGAAAAGAAGAACTTTAAAAATAACTATTTGGGTAAAGAATTCAACACAGAAGACCCTCTTTCAATAATGGGAGCAAGTTCCAGGCATGGTGACACTTGTTTGTAATCCCAGAACTCAAGAGGCTGAGATAAGAGGATCACCATGATTTCAAGGCCAGCTTGAACTACATTGCTAGACCCTGTCTCAAAGTTAATAATAATAATAATTAATAATAATATAATGATAATAGCAATAATGACAGTCATAATAGGGAGTGAATTAATTTGTTTTACCCTCCTCAGTTCATTTCCCAGCTGGATGATCTTGAAATCACCTCCTTTGCCTTTTAGGATAAGCATCTTTATTTCAAACAAGCCACACAGAAATTCAACTCTGCTCCCTGACTCCAGGTTTATTCCTCTCTCCCTTTATTCTCTGTGATCAGGCTATATTGGTATTCTCTCAATTTTGTTATCATAACAAAAACTCTTTAACTGTAAGACATTTGTGCTATTGTTCCCTCTTTCTGGTAAAATATATTTCCTTTTCCTCAACTAGTTATTCTTTACTAAATCCCATATCAAACAGAAGTTCTTCTTTTAAATTTTTTTAAATATTTGGAAAATTTCATTCAAAAGCTTTTTCACAGCAAAAGAAATCACAAAAATAATAAAAAGAAAATCCACAGAGAAAAATTTTAACCAATTGTTCTTCAAAGAAGAGACCAATACCCACTTTATTAGGGATGAGTTGGTATTTATTTGGTTCACCACACAATCCTTTAGTACTGGACTACAGGGATGGTTATGAGCCCAGATTATCACAATGTTGTTATAGAAGGAAGAACAAATGATTACAACAAATATGACATCCTGACTAAAGTAGTGCAGTTAGCAATAACAATATCATCAAGCACAGTGTAGACACTAACAATGTGTAACTGCTAATTTAGTCTCTCACCATAAGATCAAGATCTATTGTTATATAACAACACCCAACATAAACCAGAAATTTTTATTCAGTGAGTCTTATTCTGTAGAGAAGGGGAATTCAAGAGGCATATGAAACAAAACAGAGCAATAACTGAAGACACTTACAGCAGAAGCAAGGCTGAAGGACAAAGGATGATCACCCAAACTTTGGGAAACTGGAGAAGAGGACAAGAGAAAAGAATTAAAGAAAAACAAAACAAAAAAATAGTATCAAGGCACACCAGAAAGACTAGAAACAATGTTCATTCACATGAAAATATCAGAAAATCAAGGAAGACTACTGAGGAAAGAGAAATACAGGACAGAGAAAACAAACCAAACAATAAAAGTCAAAATCTGAACAACCCCAATCCCAACCCATTCCTCTGGTGCCCAGTTCTGTGTCAGAGCCCCAGTCAGAACCAGGAATCTGCACTTAGTGAGCCTGCCAAATGCTACAGGATTACTGCTGGGTGCATGGCTGACTTTGACCAGACCTCTGTCTCCTCTCACACACTGCCCTCAGGGCAGAGGGAGTGCCCTTATCTGCCACTGGCCAAGGCCATATTTCTGCTTGTGCCTCCAGTCACAGGGCAGGGTGCTGCTTCTAGACGTTTATACCTAGGGATAAGACTGGCTTTCAGTGGCTACCAGAATATGGTCTGGTTGGTGCCAGCTCTTACTTCTCTGCTGATATCCCCGTCTACTGTCCAATTTCTGGCTGTCCGCTATGGCTGGATGGCCCTTCGTTCTTTCCACTCTGAAACATTGGCAGTGAAGAGACCCTGGGGCTGTTCTGCTGCTGGAGTTCAAGCCCTGAGCCCTTGAAAATAAAATGACAGTCCTGCCTGCCTGCCTGCCTGCTGCTCCTCCACATGACCATGTGCCAGCACTGCTGACAGAGTGTGGGGGTTCTCAGGAAACAGGGTCCCTTGTTCCCACTGCTGCACCTGAGTGCACAAGACTTTCCTGTTGCAGGTCAGATCTCCCCTCCCCAGTGTGGAGCAAAGCTGCTTTGTGCGGTCTCCCCTCCCAGTGGGTCAGCTACATGCTGTTCTAACTGAACCATGCGATCTCTGATCTGCTATGCTGTGCTATTTCTCCTGTTGCAATGAATCCTATTTTTTCTGCTCAGTCAGTTTCCATGTGCCCACTATTCCCTTTGATTTCTCTCTAGGTTGTTGTTTTCCAGACTCTTGGCACTTTGTCTTGGAAAAGCTGAGTAGCTTGCACTCAGCACTCTGCCATTTTGTAAAGGTACCTGTTGCATTAATGTACTAAAAATATATTTTTTACCTTTTCTTATTTTGATAACTTAGTACAGGGCTATTTAATGTATTGCATCATTATTTCTCAGGAGATTAGCAGGTAAAATTTGACTCATAAATGTAAATGTTTGCTAATTTGCCTCCTAAGTTTCAAATGGATTGCCTGTCAATGGTGGAAGAGATTCATTAATTGGCACCGAGTGGAAAAAAAATTTGTTGCATTCATTTTTATTATGACAACAGTTACTTGTTTTATATAGTGTCCAAATCATGGTTAACATTGATGTCTTACAGCCATTCCCAGAAGCCATTTCTCTTAGCTCCTATCCAACATATATTTCCCGTCAATAGTATTTTTTAAAAAATACTATTTATAGTATTTTTAAAAATAGTATTTTTTAAAATACTTTTTTTTGACATGTTGAGGAACTTTAACTTTATTCAGCCAAATTTTAAAGTGTTTCTGATGATACTAGGCAGTTTGAGATTCTAAGTAGATCAATATATGATTAAAGTTTATACCTTTTATAGGTGGAAGAGACCTTGGGGATTAACTGTACCTCTTGTTTTGCTGAGGCTAAAAACTACTGATAGACTTTTTAAAATCATATGCATATTACTGGACTTTAATAATGAAAGAGTACTACCCTACTTAGTTTTATGTTTTCAAAGTCACCAGACTATTGTGAATTTTCTATTTTCATCTAAAAAATATTAAGGATACGTGTTAAAACCTCTGCAGTTTAATGAATAAATCAAATGACAGAATACCTGGTAGATTTGAGCTTTATCTCTCGGTTGTATGTGCCTTGTTAAATCACCTGCCCTCTGTAAACCTTAATTTTTGTAAGTGTGAAGTGGGAACACCTAAAGTCCCAGAAGTATTTCAAATGACATATGTAATGAGACATGTGAAAACATTAACTTTCTGGATGGCTTTCCTCATGGTGGAAACTATTATTGTGGGCCTTTATGCAGACATAATTGTCAGAAGAGGGAGAAAATAGCATTGCAACATTAGCTCGATGTTCAGAACAACAGTGATAATGGTCTACCTGAATATCCTATATAGACACCAACTCATTACATGTTGTTACTCATCCTTCTTCTTTTGACCAGAAGAGTGGGTTAAAAAAGCAGTTTTATCATGGTCTCCTCTCTTCTCTTTCATGACCTAGTTCCCTCTCTTATCCCTTCCCTCTTTATACCACTCTACCCACTTCAAGTAACAAAATATCTAAAATACTTCATGTTAAAGTCCTTCTATTGATCACTGCTTTGTTTTGGGGTTTTTTTTTAATTTTATTTAAAGAGAAAAAGAAGAAAAACAGAAAAAAGGGTAGAAACAATACAGAATTTCAAAAAAATAAATAGTAAGCAATCACTAGTTGATAAATTACATATTGTCTTCTTAGATATAGTTGTTCAAGTTACAGAAGTAAAGCATACAAAGTGGACATTCAAAGAGTGAGACTGCAAACAGTTCTGTTCAACGATCCAACAAAAACTTAGCAACATGGTTAGCAATCCTACACACTTAAATATACATGCAGTTATATCCTTTAGAGTGCTTTCTTTTCCTCCTTTTGCTTTTTAAGTCTATTATCTGTTTAGTTATACCATGTTTCAGCTTGCTCAGTACCTTAATGATCTGTTTTGTTGTTATTATTTAATTTTTAATCACCCTATATAATTTTGTTGCTTTATTTTTGAGTTTTCCCCCATTCATTCCCCATGGATCAGCTTTGATGGAGTTGGGAGTTTTGGGAAGTATTTGTTACTTTGTTATTTTTTAATATTTTTTATTATTTTGAAGGTAGTAAAATACAACAGAACAAGACAGTCAAAGCCAATTGAGTCATGCAGTGAAACTGGTACAGAATGTTACAACAGGTTACCAGATAACAGTAATACGTACCATAGTATATCTCGTTATCTTCACAATAGCTGTTCATTCAATCAGGTATAGCAAAATCATAGGAAATAGAGAACATTATAGAACTTATCAAAGCAGAATATTGAATAGAGCAGTACAATTAACCAAAACAAAGTGAAACAATGATAACAATATTTGCCTTCAAAGAGATGGTAGAAGGAAATCCCCCCTATTTGCTACACTGCATATGGTCAACCAACCTCCCAAGAGCTGCTCAGACCTCTGGCTCCTATTTACTAATGGGGGAGATGTTTGATTCTCCACACCACTGGGCTCACAGCCACTTACCAGGGTGGTAAGCTGGTTTCTTGGTTCCCCAGCGCCCTAACTTCCAACATGGCGTGGACCTCAGGAGATGCCAGTGGTTTTCTCCCTGGAGACTTAAATTTTTGAAAAATTGTATTAGTACACATTTACAGTAGTACATAATGATTATATTTATCATGGGGAGTTGGTACATGCACATAACAATTTAAATCTTTTGTTACTTCTCCTTCCCTTTCTCCCTACTCCTTCCATCAAAAAAGTGTTCCTATGAAATTCCTAGATACATGATATTTCTTTATTGTAAAGAGTTTGGAGTTGTGCTGTACTTCACTTCACTGTTTGCGAACAAAGTCTTTTGAAATTATTTGATTAACCTTTGTCTTTCCTAAATAGTACCTGTCCTAATGGTACTATTTTAGTACATTACTAAAATTACTGAATTTCACTGAAATGCAAGATGCTGGAAAGTCAGACTGTGGTTAGTTATCAGGTAATGATAAATTCCAGAAAGAAAATAAAGGCCAAGAAGTCAGAGGCAGAGCATGTGCACATCAATCATCATGGGTTGGTAACAACTCCAAAACTATATTGACTGGTAGTCACACACTGATGAGGCTCAGGTCATAGGGGTCACCTCTTTCTGGTACCCAGCCATACACAAAACAGGAATCATCTGAAAGAGTACATTTCACAGTGACAGACGTAAAAGAGAATGTCATTAAGAAGCAACTGGCCCTTAAAGTTCTGCTAAGTTGTGGGCTGTTTTACTTCCATTTTTGTTTCACTGACTCTAGGAAAAGAAATGGCCAAGCCTGACTTCAGTCAGGTATACTTCTCCTCTAAAAAAAAGAACTAGGATTTGGTAAACACCAATTGACCATAGCGAACTATTTCAAATAGAGTGCCGTGAAAGGTCTGTGTGGAATATTCGAGTGAAGCAGAATTAGACAAGTGAAGGTCAGAGATTAAATTCAACAGATAGCCAGGAACTAGACACGAAGGACTTTTCAGATCCTTGAAAGGTTTTACTCTTTGAACACCATCTTGAGCTTTGAAACGGGGAAAAAAACATAGAAGGCCTGGTGTTCTAAAGAAAGGAAAAAGTTCTAGGTAGCATATGAATAAAAGAATATGAGGGAAAACCATGGGAATATGGATACCAGAAGACAGTCTGTTGTGATTATCCAATTAAGAGGTAATGACGGACATGTAAGATTGCATGATGTGGTTGGATTGATAATATACTTTGACATGAAATCCAAAAGGATCTATTAATAGATTGAATTTGTGTTATATGAAAAAGCAAGAAATCTGTGGAGAGCTGAAATTCAAATTCAAGATTGGATGATTCCTATCATATTACACTATTCAAACAATCAGCTACATCAAAATCAAAATAGTAACTCCATTTATATGGAATTAACTTACTGGCAAATAAATATATTTTGCCCTGCTTTGTATCCATAAAACTTAACCATACATAGTATGACATCACAACATTAAACTCATCTAAAGAAAAAGGTAAAGCTGAAAGGTAAACCTGAATATAATCAAGCTTCTAGAGCTTTGTTGCAAGTACAAGAAACCCATAGATAAAGGAACAAGTTCAGTGACATCACAAGAAAGAAACAGGTAAATCTAAAATATAAGACACTGACCAGGACAAATAATCCAATATTTGCCACAAATTAAAAAGAGAAATTGAAGATCACTATGGATTAAAATGAGCATTGAGACCATAGCAATCAAATGTAATAAGTGAACATTATATGAAACCTGACACCAAAAATGTGTAAGGCATTTTTGAAGAAATTGGGGAAGCTTTGACTGAAAACATATTATTAGATGGTTCCAAAGAACAACTGTTAATTTTATTGGATGTAACAATGACACTGTGGTTACAGAATAGTGGACTTATAGCCTTTAAAGCTGAATATAAATGTTAATGATTTCTAGAATTAACTTAAAAATATTTTAACAAAGTGAATGAAGTAGTAGATTAAATAAAATGGGAAAAACATGCAATATTTTCAGCCTAGATGATATTATTGTTGATTTACATTATTATCCTTTCTATTCTGTGTTTAAAAATGTTCAAAATAAAAAAGTTTAATGCAAAAAAAATCAAAAAAGAAAATATCTACAAAGATCAAGAAAGATTAGAATAAAGCTTTTCATTGGAATCATTAGATGCCACATGCTTCAATCTAGAATAATTGCCTTATAAGTTCATAAATCAAATAATGAACAAAAATGCAGAAGTGCAAAGACATTGAAAATCTATCTAGGGCTTCATTAGCAAAGGACAAACAAGCCCAGAAAAGAGTAGGACATGTGATCTAAGAAAAAAGAAAATTAGAAATTACAGTCAAAACAAAAAGTGATGTAAGAAATCCATACTTCAACTAGAAATGTAATCAAGATATCTCATCATTTTGATCTTTTGATGCATTTAAGAGATGGGAGCTAATTTGCTCTGGGAGCTTTTCCTTGAAGAGACTCAAATTTTAAAAGTAGTCACCGTTCTTAGTGTCTGCAGTAAATAATTTTATGAAATTAAAATAGTATCAATAGTTTTTATCTTTAAAAATACTAGTCAAAGCACAGAAGGCTTAATTATAATTTCAGAAAAGAATAATATGTTTCTTATTGAAAATGTTCCCTCTTTAAAATAAAATTTTTTAAAAATTTAAAAAGCAAATGTTAACACTACATCATGTGGAAGTAAGATTATGAGGACAATATGGAAATTAATCAGGGTGCTAGTTTCATTTTAAGTAGGAGGGAGAGAAACAATTGTCTAAAGTTATTCATAAAGCAACAGAAGTTTGATATTTAAGATTAAAAATGCAACATATATATCAACATACATATGAGTAAGAAAAGAATCATGGGAAAATATGAAAACTTACACATATTCTGTCTTTATTTCCTTTTACAGTGGAAAGTAAATAGATTATATTTGAATTTGATAAATCAATAAATGTCACTATATGCATATAACTAACCACAAAACATCCAAAATATAAATGTGACATGAGAATGAGCATTGGGGACTATGGTAATACATATTTTCTTTTGTGTTTCATCTTCCTGTACTGTTTGAATTTGTAGTACCATGGACATATATCACTTTTATCACTATATATTTTAAAACTGAATGCCCACTCATTGACTAAAGCTCTCACTGTATGAACCAAATTTTTAAAAATATAAATCACGAATTGACAGCCTTTCCAGTTGAAAAAACTTTTTAAATGAAATAAATGCCCCATGTACAAGAAATAATGATAAAATAACCTATTACTTTAAATGAAAATATTCAAGCTTAGATGAAAATAAAATTAAAGGAAATGTAACTGAGCATTGATCTTCATAGAAATAATAAATTTTAAAAATGGTAAGAAATAGTCAAAATAAAACAGCCAAACTGAAAGGAACTCAATTTCTGAAGTGAAGAATGTGTAAAATGGCACAAGTATTCTGAAAAACAATGCAGACATTTATAATAAAAGTACCAAAGTGTAGATTCAACATGGCTCAACAGAGGAAGAGTCACACTGGAGTAACCCAGAGAAAATCAACTAAAAACACAGATAATTGGGAGAAAACAAGGAGCAAACATCCTGATGCCAAAATCAATCTGAAATAAGAGATGTGTAGGTGAAACAAAACATAAGCATAGAACTTTAGAAGATGATGAAGCAGTCCACCAAGCTGCCTGAAAATCTCCATTGCATGGGAAGCAAGAACCTCCTTTCGGGCAGAAAATCTGATACACTGCAACAGCACGGCAAATTCAAGCCACACAGAATAGACCAGTAATATAAAGCCCCTCATCTATGGACTTGCCTCCAAAGAAAGAATATTGCAGCCTGACAGAAAAATTCTCCAGCACACACAGGGGCAAATGAACAGGAAGCTGCTCCCTTCCCATGGGCCTCCCATTTATTTTTCTTTTATTTTGTCATGTACCATAGTGGCTAACTGGAGCTTTTAACAACAACAACAAGGGTAGGGACTGTGAAGGTGATGGTACTGAGTGAAACAGCAGCACCATTTCTATCCTACTCACAGCAACGAGAGAGATAGAGAGAGAGAGAGAGAGAGAGAGAGAGAGAGAGAGAGAGAGAGACAGAGAGACAGAGAGACAGAGAGACAGAGAGACAGAGAGACTCTGGACTTAAACAGCTCGGGCTGGTGAAGCCATGAATGGGAATCCAGCACTCCCCCTGAAGTGCTCCCAGCGGCATGAGAGAGGAGAAAAATGTACCAATGGAGTGGGATACGGAAGGATGTGCAAAGGCCAGGAGGGGCCAACTACACACTGAACTGAGAGCAGCTTCAGGCTGTCTCTGTCTGAGGGCTCCACAGCAACTGGGAGAGCAATCCAGAGAATGCCAGGCTGCCAAAGGACATCCAAAAAGCTGCTGTCTGAATACTCTGGCCCCAACCCCACATCCAGAGGCCAAGATCAATCCCACACCTAGGACTAATCCTATTGCAGGGTTGCCCGGCACAGATTTGGGGTCTGACTTAGACACTACCACATAACTGTGGATACCAGGGAAATCTTACTGGTTGTTTGTTTGTTTTGTTATGCTTTTTCTGTCCTTTTGTTTTGTTTTGTTTTGGTCATTTAAGTCTTACCTTTATTGTTTGATTTGTTTTGCCCATTTTTTTCTCTCTTTCCTCAACTCTTTTTCTTGATTTTTTGATATTTTCATGCGAATGAACATTGTCTCTAATCTTCCTGGTTTGCTTCAATATTCTTTTGCTTTCTCCTTCATTCTCTCTCTCCCAGTTTCCCAAAGCTTGGGTAATCATCCTTTGTCCTTTAATCTTGCTCCTACTATATTTCTCTACATTCCTCTAGTTTCCCCTTATCCTTCTTTAATCCCTCCCATAAGGGAGGGATTAAAATCACTCTGCTAAGGGGAAACTCATTGCATACAAGTTTCTAGTTTATGTGGGATTTTGTTACATAACTATAGAGCTTGCTTCTGTGGTTAATAGTACCAAATTAATAGTTACCACAGTTTGTCAGTTTCTATATTGTGCTTGATGCTATTGTTATGGATAATTATAGTACTTTAGTAAGAGTCTCATTCTTGTAATCAGTTGTTCCCTCATGTATAACAATACTCTGATTGTCTATAATCATAACCATATCACAGTGCCAAAGGACTGGATGCTGGGCCTAATAGGTAGCAACTTCTCATCCCAAAGAAATTGAGGAGGTAGGATCTGGGGACAGACACAAAGACCAAGAACCAGCTACACCTAGGAGACATCTCTGAGGAATATACATTTCCTAGGGAAGCATTGTTAGTAGTGATAAAGCTACTTACCATAAGCAATTTACAAGCATCAACACAAAACAAATTAAAATTACAAAATAGAAATGACAAGAGGAAAAAGAAAAATGCAATCCCAGATGTCCAGCTCACACAGGACAAGTCTAGAGGACAATGAGATAGAGGAAATCAGAAGCCACCAACCTGAATTTTCTAAAATAGTAGCAGCAGAAGGAAAAAAAAATGAATGGGGCTACAGGAAAAATCAGATAAGAAATAATCTCTCAGGTATAAAGAAAAAGACAATCATAATGAAGGACTGGTTCAGCAAATCTAGAGTAGACACAGGTTAACAAAAAAAGGAAGGGTTTAAGAAAATATTGAAAACCAAGAATCCCAAACATAGGAAGAAATTGGAATCCATGAAACAGTTTCAAACAAATACCTAAGAGATTAAAAATTCCACTGGAAGTATATGCAGCCAAATGAACCAAGTTGAGGACAGAATATCAGCTCTGAAGACAGGATTGCATCGAGAAATTAAGAAAAAAAAAGATTTCTTAAAAATATCAAAGTACCATGAAAAATACATCCAATAGCTGTAAGATGATACAAAGAGGAAGACCATAAGATTGAACAGAGTCAGTGAGAAAACAGGAATTAACACAAATGACATAAAAATACCTGTTCACAGAGGTAATGGCAGAAAAATTCACAAGCATGAAAGAACAGTTTGGCACACAAATCAGGGTAGAACTCCAATTAGCCTGACAAAAATAAATCTATGGTAAAGTATATAATAATCAAGACTCAAGAAACTCAGTACAAGAACAGAACATTAAAAGATGCTAGAGAAAGGGAAAAAATAACCTATAAAGGAGAATCCCTCAAAGTCATAGACTTCTCAACACAAGCCTTTAAGTGAAGGAGAGCTTGGAGTGAAGTATTGCAAGTCCTGGAAGAAAACAACCTCAAACCCAGATTGATGTACCCTGCAAAAATATCTTTCAAAATAAACAGGGAAATAAGATATTTGTATGACAAAGAACAACTGAAGGAATTCATGACCACTGAACCAGCTCCCCACAATGTTCTGAAAGATATTTTAGAAATAAATAAAGTAAACTCAATTCCAAGAATACCAATAGAAAGAATCCACTATGGAAAGCAATTGAACAGAGAGGAACAGCAGAGATCCAACACAGGAAAATGATATGACAAGGACAAGCTAGTACATTTATGTTGTAACCATCAAAGTAAAAGGTCTCAATTCACCCATCAAAAGAAACAGACCAGTAGAATAGATCAGTCCACAAGATCCAACAATATGCTGCATAAAAGAAACACATTTAACTCAAAAGGAAACTCATACACTGAAAGTGAGAGGATGTAAAACAATACTTAATGTGATGAGAACCCTGAAAAAATCAGGGGTAGTGATTCTATTTGCAAACCAAGTGAACTTCAGATCAAAACTGTTCAAGAGATACAAAGAAGATAACTAATACTTGTTAAAACAAGAAGAGATGCCAATCACAAATGATATGCACTAAATATTACTGCACTCAACTATGTAAAACAAATATTAACAGACATAGGAAACCGCATAAGGACTAACACAACTGCATTGGGGAAACTCAATACCCTACTGTCACAAATAGACAGATCAACTAGACAAAAAATGGAAAAACGGATATCAAAACTGAACCAAACCTGTAGACAAACTGACTTCATAAATGTCTACAGAATGTTCCACACAACAACATCAGAATACACATAACTCTGAGCTACACACATGATGTTCTCAAAAATAGACCACATTTTAGCTCATGGGACATACCTAAGTAAATGCAAAAGAATTAAAATTATCCCATGCATATTATCAGACTAGTTCATTGAAATTGGAAATCATTGGCAAAAGAAAATACGAAAACTACATAAACACATAGAAATTAAATGACACCTTCCTGAACAACCAATGGATTACAGATAAAATTAAAGAGTTTCTACAATTAAACATTACACCAAAGCTACATATTGGAACTTACGGTATACAATGAACGAAGTTCTACAAGGGAAACTTATAGCGGTGAATTTCCACATTAGGAAAACAGAGCAAGCTCAAATAAACAATCTAATAATGAACCTCAAACTTCTAGAAAAAGACAAGTCAAGCCCAAACTCATATAAGGAAAGAAATTACAAAAATCAGAGTAGAAATTAAAGCAATAGAGACTAAGAAAAAAATACAAAGAATCAATGAGTTGAAGAGGTTGTTCTTTGAAAGATTAAATAAAATTGATGATCCTCTAGCCAGTTTTATACAAAAAAGGAAAGAAAAGACTCAGATTCATGCAACAAAGAACAAAAGTGTGAAATACAACAGATCCCATAGAAATCAAGAAGATCATCATACTTAATTCAAGAAGCTGTATTCTAATAAGAGAGAAAACACAGGAAAAATGGGCAGATTCCTAGATACAGATGAGTTACCAAAGCTGAAACAAGATTATAAAAATTCTAAACAAACTAGTATCAGCCAGTGAAACTAAAATGTAATGAAAAACCTACCAACAAAGAAAATTCCAGATCCTGACAGATTCACTACTAAATTCTACAAAAAAAAAAAAAAAAAAAAAAAAAAAAAAAAAAAAAAAAAAAAAAAAAAAAAAAAAAAAAAAAAAAAACCTTAGAGAATATCTAATGCCACTACTTGTCAAACTCTTTCACGAATTTGAAAGAGAGGCAATACTCTCAAAGTCATTCCTGGAAAAAAATGTTACCTTGATACCAAAACCAGAGCAGGATCTAACCAAAAAAGAGAACTACGGCCAATCAGTATAATGAACATAGATGTAAAAATCCTCAATAAGATACATCAAACAAAACACAGCACTCCATCAAGAAGAGTATACACCATGACCAAGCAGAATTCATCCTAGGGATGCAAGGACGGTTCAACACACACAAATCAATATTTGAATAGATGGTCTTTTTTTTGCAGTGGAAATTGAACTCAAGACTTTGTACTTGCCAGGCAGGTGCTGTGCCGCTGAACTATATGCTCAGGACCTGAAGTATATAGTCTTTATCTCAATCTGATAAAAACCATCTTTGACAAAAACAACCACTTCCACTGCTCCTATTCAAATAGTTCTGGAAACATTAGCCAGAGCAATTAGACAAGAGAAATAAATAAAAGCAATAAAGATAAAGCAGAAAAAAGTTAAATTATCATTATTTGCAGATGATATTATACTCTAAATAAAAGGCCTCAAAAGTCCAATATAAACTCCTAGATTTAATAACCAAATTCAATTACATAGCTTGATACAAATTCAACACCCAGAAATCAACAGCATTCTTGTACACAAATAACAAATTCACTGGGAGAGAGATTAGAGAAATCATACCTTTCAAAATAGCATTAAAAAGGATGAAATGCTTAGGAATCAATTTAACAAAGGAAGTAAAAGATATTTACATTGAAAACTCAGTAATCTGAAAAAGGAGATTGAAGAGAATCAGAGAAAGAAGATATTCCTTGTTCTTGGGTAGAAATAACCAACATCATGGAAATGGCCATACACCGAACATTGAGATACAGATTTAATGTGATCCTAATCAAAATACTAGTAGCATGCATCATGGAATTAGAGAAAAAAATCCTAAAACTCATTTAGACCCAGAAGAGACCACCATAGTGAAAACAATTCTATGAAACAAAGGTAAAGCTGGAGGCATCACAAGCCCTTGAAACTATAGTACAAAGGTACAGCGATAAAAGCAGCATGGTACTGACAAAAAGCAGAGCTGTGAATCAGTGAAACCAATTAGAAGATGCAGAAACAACTCCAAATGCACTCAGCCACCTTATGTTTGACAAAGTAGCTAAACACCTTCACTGGAAGAAAGATAGTCTCTTTAATAAATGGTGCTGGGAAAACTGACTTTCCATATACTGAAGACTAAAACTAGACCTATATCTCTTGCCATGCATTAAACGAAAACCAAAATGTATCAAAGATCTAAATATTAAAACAGAAAACTATATCTTCTGAAAGAGAAAATATATAGAAATCTTGAAAGCCTTAGTGTAGACAAAGACTTCATGGACAAAACTCCAATCACACAGGAACTATCACGAAGAATTGACAACTAGGATCTCATGTTGTTTAAAAGGTTTTTTCATAGCAAAAGAAGTCATTAGCAAAATGATGAGATAACCCACAGAATGGGAGAAAAATTTTGCTAGTTGTTCCTCAGACAAAGGACTAATTTTTAAAATATACAAAGAACTAAAAAATGTACACCCAAACTTAAAAGCCCAATCTAAAAATGGGTATCTGAAATTAATACACATTTCTCAGATGAAAAAGGACAAACATCAAATAAATATATGAAAAAATATTCAACACCACTGGTCATTCAAGAGATGCAAATTAAAACAGTGCTGGGATTTTGTCTCACTCCAGAAAGAATGGCACTTATCAAGAAATCAACCAATACTGAATGCTAGAGAAGCTGTAGGCAAAGAGTAAGCCTTCTTCACTCCTGGTGGGAGTGTAGGCTACTGTGAGCACTATGGAAATTGGTGTGGACATTCTGATAACTAGCACTAGAGGTACCATTCAACCCAGCTATTCCCCTTCTTGGTATCTTCACAAAAGAATCAAAATCATCCCACCATAATGATATATGCACACCCATGTTTTTAGGAGCACATTTTGTAATGGCTAAGCCCTGGAAACAGCCCAAAGGCCCATGACCCAATGAATGGATAAAGATGTGGCTTTTTATACAATGGAGTACTATTCAGGATAAACTGGAAACATTTCTAGCACTTTAAGACCACACGCTTAAGTGAAATAAAGCAGACATACATGTGTAAAGAGTGCATTCTTTCTCTAGTATGAAAACCAAAAGTGTAAATAAGGACCAAAGTTAATAGTAGACATTGCAAAATATAAAGAAAATGTTCAAATGGGAATGAGAACTGAGGGGGTCAAGGAGGAAAGGAAAAGAAAAAAATCAGAAAATAATGAAAAAATGGAAAGAAACTTTTGTAAATAAAGAAGGGACAAGAGGTTGAGGGAGAGGAAAGGAATGGGGGAAAAAAGAATCAAGATATGTCATGTACAGATACAAATTCTCTATGATGAATGTGATCTTTATGTACCAATACACTTAATTATTTTTTTTATTTTGAAGTTAGTAAGATGCAACAGAACAAGACAGAATAAAGCCAATTGAGACAATGCTTTGAAATTGGTACAGAACTTCACAGCACTTTACTGGGATAACAGTAATAGGTACCACAGTATATGTCGTCATCTTCACAATTGTTGTCCATTCAATCAGGTATAGCAAAACAAAACCAAATACAGAACATCACAAAACCTATCAAAACAGAGTATTGAATAGAGCAATACAATTAATCAAAATAAAGCAAAACAGTGATAGCAATATTTGCCTTCAAAGAGATGGTAGAAAGAAATTCCACATATTTGCTATATTGCATAAGGTCATCCTTCCAAGAGATGCTCAGACCTATGGCTCCCATTTGCTAACAGGTGGGGGGACGTTTGATTCTCAGTCCACACACTGGTAGGCTCACGGCTGTCAATCAGGAAAGCAAGCAGGTTGCTTTATTGCCCAGCACCCTAAGTTCCAACACGACGCAGATCTCGGGAGACACTGGCTGCCTGGTTCTCTCCCTGGGTCACCACACCTACACTTAATTAATTAAAACAATAAAAGTTACAAAAACAAGCCATTTTCTTTGCATATAGGAACCTCTGGGAATTACATCCAAAAAACATACAATACTAAAAATTTCCATAAAATATTTCATTTGCTGCAAAATTTCAGTAAAGGCACACCAGGTTTAATAAACTATATTTTACATACATAAAACTATAACCTGCAACAATGTATGAAAAAATGTATTAGATATTGATTCTTAGCTTTAACACAATAAAAATGAAAGTTTGAAGAATTATAGGGGAAAAATTCAATACAGAGTGCCACGTGCAGGCTGCTGCTGGAGTGGGGACAGTCAGAGCCAAGCCTCTCTCCATGAGTCAGCACCATTCATGAACTGCAGAGAGAGAGAACCAGTAACCACCTATAAACCAGTGCCCTGTGGGGACCGCTGCCAGAGTGGGGACAGCCAGACCCAAGCCTCTCTCTGTAAGTCAGCGCCATTTGTGGACTGAGGAGGGAGAGAACAAGACCTCACCAGGAAGTGATGATCTCTTACTGGAAACCTCATCATTTTCATTGTTTTGTTGGGTTGGGTTTTATTCTCTTTTGCTATGTTTGATTGTGTTAAATCTGTTGGCACAAGCCCCTATTTAAAAGATAGCAAGACATATTTTAGTAGCCATTTTGCATTTACTATTGGCTTGCTTTGAAGTCTTTTATTGCATTCATTGTTTTGTTTTTATTGTTTCTCTTCTGTTCTGTTCAATTATAGTAGGTCAGAAGGTATCTACAGTTACTTTGAAGACAACAAAAGGCATTATGGTAACTATTGTTGATTCTATAAGGTTTTGATGTCCTGTATCAATTATACTGGTTTATTTTGATTAGTTTTATTGTTTTATTTTCCTTGGTTTTATGCTCTTTAAAATAAGAAAAGAAAAAATTCAATACATATAACCATAAAATAAAAGTAATTTTTCTACTTCCTAATATAAGCATAATCAGAAAATAATACGAATAGCAATAAAATTACCTGAATTATAATAAAACCAATACAGCCCAAAGAAATCTTTGAACTTCTGAAGTTTAGTGGTACAAGGTATTAGAATTACTTAAAAATTGAATACATTATTGTATAAAAATTTTTAATAAAACCTAATTTATAACATTTTTTTCAAAGGCTACTTTAATGAGTGTTCTGAAATATATATATATATATATATATATATATATATATACATATATATATATATATATATTAACTTTGAAAACTTCCTTGAAGCTCTACTAAGGCCAAGATGTTCAAATGTATTTATTCCAAGAGAAGTTATTGTGGTAGTTCTTGGCTGACCTGTATGTTTAGATACTAGCAAGATACAGAAGAGAACTCAGAGATATCTAAAGCCTTGAAGGATGTTTCTGGTAACTTCTCCAACAGTAAATTAAGTTGAAAAAATAGTTTGAGTAGTCTTGTTTAGACATATTCAAAATGATTACAGTTCAGGAAAATTCTTTATAAGAAAAATTCTCTATCCATGTGCTGGCTGCTGCTATTGTGGAGACAGCCAGATCCCAGACTTTCCCCAAATTAGTGCCATTCATGAACTGTGAGGGGAAAAGAACAAGAATTCACCAAGAAGCAAGCCCTCCTGTGAACCAGCACTTTTCACAGGCCACTGCCAGTGAGGGGACAGCCAGACCCCAGCTCCTTCCAGTGCATAGGCTGGGAAACAAGAAGAACCAACCCCTTGCTCACCCCAGACCCCATAAGGACCCAGCCTATTTGGAGAAGTACAGGCTGTGATGGTAGCTATTCAGGTGAAATGCAATTTGATGTTTGCAGTGTTTGGTATTTCAATGATTATGCAGGTCTAGGGCCAGTGGTCTGATTATCTATTCAAAGAATAACAGTACACAGTATGGCATCTATGGGGGAGCTCCTTCTGAAGGTGGTGGCCATTGTTAATTCCCTATTATCTTGTTTTGAAGCCCTATATCATTTCCATTTGTTTGATGGGTTGGATTTTATTCTGTTTTGTTTTGTTTTATTTCTTTATATCCAATGGCATGAGCAGCTATTTCAAAGATTGCAAGATATGATAGTCATTTTGGATTCACTATTGTCTTGTTTAGAAGTCCTTTATTGCATTCATCATTTTGCTTTTGTTGGTTCTATTCTGTTCTGTTTTGTTTGATTTTTACTATATCTGAGGGTGTCTGCAGCTATTTTGAATACAGCAGGAGGCATTATGGTAACCATTGCTGATTTCATGTTGTTCTGAAGTCCTGTGTCTCTTGCACTAGTTTAGTTTGGTTGGTCTTATTCTGTTTTGTTTCGCTTGGTTTTATTCTCTTTAAAATAAAATAAATTTTTAAAAAGAAATATTTTTAAAATTTTTCTTTTTCTTTTTTATTTTTATGTCCTTTTTGATTTTAAAAAGCAAAACAGAAAAAAAAAGGATAGAAACGGTACAGAATTTCAAGACAATAGTAGGAAATTAACACTGGTTAATATATTGCATATTGTTACCTTAGAAGTAGTTGTCCAGGTTATAAGATCTAGGCACAAAAATAATCAATCAAACAATGACAGTACAAACTGTTCTTTTTGATGCACTAACAAAATTGATAGCATAGTTATCTATCTTGCATACAAATACATACATACCTTTATATATTTTTACCAACATACATATAATCTTTTCTCTTTTTGAAACAGGTTATCACTTTATAGGTTAGTCTGGCCTTGAACTCACTAAGTATCCCCCTCCAGCCTTGAACTAGCAGCAATTCTGATTCAACTTTCCAAGAGCTGAGAAAGAAAATTAAAATTAAGAAACAAAACCTCCAAGTACAAATATGCCAAGAATACTTGGAAATGAAAAAAAAACACCCACAAAATAGAAAAAGGTCCATTGTGAGAAAGATTTATGTTATCAAATGAAATTCAATTATTCTGTGCAAATCCAAGATACTTTAAGAACCTCTAAGACTACAGCTCTTCTAAGATAAAACGGAGACTGTGATCACTCTGCTTACTCTCTCTCACAAACTGAATGCCCCTCTCCTCCCTTAATCACTGAGAAACTGCCATTGAAATATATCAAATCTTTGTCTTTTGCCTATCCAAATTTTTTTAAACATCCTAGTTGTAAAGTTGCCCTTGGTCTAAATTAGTCTCCCTAAATTATACCCAAGTGAAATGTATTATATCATTCATGTATTTACTCATGTGTTCATTTGAATATTCATGCATTCATTCATTCATTCCATACTTGGCACTGTGCTGCTTTTAGAGAACATTGTCACTGAACCCAGATCTTCTGCTCCCATAGAGATGGTAGATAAGAGTTAAGTTTGACATAGAAAATAGGAGGTTCCTTCATCAAGCCTCCAAATATCACATTTTGATGACAGAGTCTCCACTTATTGATAGAGGTGAGAGATAGCTAAGAAAGACAGGATCCAAATTATTCACTTGATTGATTCTGACGTCAGGACCACAAATCATTTGTCCTCAGGTTGTTGAAGATAAGAACAGCACAAAAGTTATTCACACCTTTAATTAATCAAAATACTCCCACTAAAACAATGATTGAAAAAGATAGAAACCAATGTCCATTCTGTCCCCACTCAATATGGAAAAAATATTTGAATGTCATAATGGACATTTAGCATTAAGAAATATCTCCTCAATTTTTTGGGCTAATTAAATATGAAAGGTTTTTTTTAAATAACATAAACACAAGTGAGACATAAATTAGAAACTCAAAGCTTATTAAAAATAAATGCCAGGCATGATGGCACACACCTGTAATCCCAGTAGAAGAACAGCAAGAATTTCGAGGCCCAACTAGGCTACATAGCAAACTCAAGGCCAGCCTAAGCTACATAGTGAGATTTTTATCTCAAAAAAAAGAGAGAAAAAAGACAGAGAAAAAAGAGAGAGAAAAAAAGAAAAAGAAACTGATTTGGAGATAAAGAGCTAAACTGATTTAGCAAAAATCACAACTCATGATACAAACTGAGTTACAACTAATCCCAAGCTTCCCAGAATCCAGAATCCTGGATGTTTTTGTCATGGTTGAGTTTTATTTAAGAGGTAGGAAAGTCCCCACCTCACCACACTTCCTCTATGAAAAGCTAGTCTCATTTAAAGACAAGAGGATAGTTTACAGATTTGTGTGTTGCATTCTTAGACTTGTCAAAAATAAATTTCTCAGGGATGAGGGCTAACTCAAGGGTAGAACACTTACCTAGAATGCACAAACTCCTGAGTTTAAATTCTAGCAGCAAAATAATAATGATAATTACTGAAATAATAATAATTATTATTATTATTTTTAATTTCTCAAAAGGAAATTGAAGAGAATATCAGATAATGAAAAATTATCCCTGGCTCATAGATATATAGTGAAAATGACCCTACTCTCAAAGCCGTCATACAGATTTAGTGCCATCTCAATCAAAATAGCATTAGCATGCCTCACAGAACTAAAGAAAACATTTGTATAATTCACTGGGTACCAGAAGAGGCCTAGAAAAGACAAGAGCAATTCTGGGCAACAAAAGTAAGGCAAGGAGCATCAAAATTCCTGACCTTAAATTATATAGCAAAGCTACTGTGATAAAATCAATATGGTATTGATAAAAAAAGACCTGAGGATCAGTAGAACAGAATAGAAGATGCAGATGCAATTCCAAACATACTCAGAAACCTTAGCTTTGACAAAAGAGTGAAACATGTTCACTGGAAGAAAGATAGCCTCTTTAATAAGTGGTGCTGGAAAAACTGGCTTTCCACATGCCAAAGACTAAAACTAGACCCATGTCTATCATATAAAGTAACCAAAGTACATACCAAAGTAAAGTAAAAAAAATGAATCAAAGATCTAAGTATTAAAACAGAAACATTAACTCTACTGGAAGAGAAAATGGGTAGAAACGTTGAAGACATATGTGTAGGCAGAGACTCATGAACAAAACCCAGATCACATAGCAAATACTACCCACCCCAAAAAAATCAACAAATGGAGTCTCACTTTATTAAAAATTTTTTACACAACAAAAGAAATCAACAACAGTGAAAAGACAGCTCACAGAGTGGGAAAAATTTATAGCCAGTTGTTTCTCAGACAAAAGCACTAATATGTAGAACATTTAAATAATTGTAAAGAACAGGTTCGCCCAAATTCAAAGACTCAGTCCAAATATGGGCATCTGATACGAATACGCACTTCTCACATGAAGAAATACAGATGGCAAATAAATACATGGTCATTCCAGTGATGCAAATTAAAACAACATTGATATTCCATCTCACTCTAGAAATAGTGGCTATCATCAAGAAATAATCCAATAACAAATGCTGACAGTGCTGTGGGGAAAATGGAACACTTCTCCACAGTTAGTGGGAGTGTAGACTGGGCAACCACTGTGGAAATCAGTGTGAAGATTCCTTTAAAAACTAGAATTAGAGGTCTCATTTGACCCAGATATTCCCCTTCTGGGTATCTTCCCAGAAGAATTAAAAGCATCATACCACAGTGACATATGTGTACCATGTTTATATCAGCACAATTTGTAATAGCTAAATCCTTTGAAACAACACAAATGCCCATCAACTAAGGAATGAATAAAAAGAAATTGTGTTTTATTTAATATAATGAAATACTACTCAGCCATAAAGGAGGACAAACCTAAGACTTTTATAGGCAAATGGATGCAACTTGAAACCATACTTATAAGCTAAATAAATCAGACCCACATGTGCCAACATTATATGGTCCCACTAGTGTAAGAAACTGAATGAGTAAATAAGATCCAAAATGTACAATAGTATTGTGAATTGGGAAGAAACTTCAAAAGAAAAGAGCAACTGATGAGGCAAAGGGGAAAGGAAGAGAAATATACACAACATATACACAAGATAATTAAGATAACTACACATTTAGTTTCTCTAAGTTCACTGAAAAGTTTGTGCTAATATCGTTTGGACAATATTTCATGCCTAAATCCTGTACTCGAATAACTACTATGAAGATAACAATACACAATGTATTGATTATTGTTACTCTCCTATTAGCCTGTTTTGAAGCTTTTATTATTATTTTCATTTTGATTTTTTCTCTTTAGAATAAAATACAAATAAAAATTTCTCATACATGAATTATCCCTGTATTTACTTTTAGTTGTAAAAGGAATAAATATCTTATCAAGACAAATATGATAAAATATTTTTTAAAGTTATAATTAGTAATTTGGATTATCTAGTTCATGACAGTCAATCATTATGAGAGGCTTTCAGGAACAAGAAATTCACATTCTATACATGATCCACTAAAATTTAAATTCCACATTCCTCAGACAGTAACCCAAGGTATTTCTTAATACCTGGCCCTTTGCACTTGAATTGCCACAAAGGGAAATGCCATTTAGGAAGGTCTAACAGTTCCAAGGCTATCAGGCAAAAAAATAAAAATTGCTAGAATGAGCCCACAAGACAAAAAAAAAAAATCTAAGGCTTCATTTAAAAAATATAATTATCTACAATTTTACATTCAAAATAGAAGTCCATAGCTTTATTACCTCCTCAACCTTCTAGGGTATACGATTATGCCATTTTGGGAGGTATGGTCAGAAAGCAAAAAGAAACAAAAAAGAACTTGAGTAAATTTTGATATATATGATGACTTCAAAGCCCAGAATTACTTCATTCATTCAACAAATATTTTATTGAACTCACACAGTTTTTCAGGCAAAGTTCTGAAAGCTTGGGATATATCAATGAGCAAAACAGAAACCCCTGCTCTAATGGAATTTCATTGGCGTTGAGGAGTAAGACGTACAGTAAACTTGATAAATTAATTAAACCCATCATTGTGAAAAGACAAAATATGTCACTAAAAAAGGAAGAATAAAGTGGGATGTTATGGGTTAAACACTGGTGGTCAATTTAAATATCAGCTAAAATGAATCAGCATGGTGCTGAGTTTGGATGGCCCACCTGAGGACAGCTGTCTGCATACAAAGGAAACTTGGAGAGGAAAAGTAGCATTGTGGATTCTCCTAAGTGTTGCTGTTTGGAACTGTTTCATCTTCATGAGAAGTTCATCATGTTGGCTTCCTGACATGTATTTAGCTATTCTCATCGTCAGAGGAGCTCAGGACCTCACTGTCACTGGGGATGACTGTGGTACTTTTCAGAGGAGCCCTGGTCCTTATTTTGAGCATCACTCATTGACTCCAGTGTAGAACCCTCAACCTAGTACAGATCTTTCACCCTGCTGGCATAGACTTTCTAGCTTCCACTACTGACCTTTGGGCCTTTCCACTGCAGATCCATAAAACAGACCTGCATGAGTCATTGTCTTGGGCTCTAGGCTTCCAGTCGGACTCATGAGAGGCATTGTCATGGACTCTAGGTCTGCAGTTGGACTCATGCAGGACATTGCTGTGGGATCTAGGCCCTCAGCTGAATTTTCTAGGTCTTCATTGTTGTGGACAGATTTCCTGTATTTTCTTGCATTTAACTCTGGTAACTGTTATAAAATAATGTTATAAATTCTGTGTCCTGTATGTAATTGTTCTCGCAACCCCTGACTACAGCACAGGGTAACTGGCTTAGAAGTACAAGAGATAGAACAGTTTGTAGTACTAAAGATGATGGTCAAGACAGGTGTATTGAGGAAGTTAGATACCAAGACCTCAGAGAGGAACAGCTGTATCAAGATATCAGCTACAGAAAGGCAAATACTGTATGCTCTCATTGGTTGGAAGCTTAAAAAGTTGTTCACATAGAAGTATAAAGTAGAATGAGGGTAACTAGAGGAAATGAGGAATAAGAGAGAGGTTAGATAATGTATACTAAAATATACTTAGATACAGGAAATTCATTCTGATGCTCTATAGCACAGTAGAATAACTGTAGTCTACAACAATCTGTTATATATTTCAAGATAATTGGAGAACAGTCAGAAGATTCCCAGAAGTAGAAATGATATTTGAAAATATAGAAATAATACTTGCCCCAATTTGATCATTAAGTATTACATACATGTGTCAAATTATTATGCTGTACTCTACAAAAATACAAATAATACATCCATTAAATTTTTAATTTTTATTAGCACATGTTTATTGTACCCAGTGACTGCATTCATCACAGAGAGTTGTTCCATATACATCACGCATCCTTCTTACCTCCCCATTCCTTGCCATCTACCCCACTCTTGGTCCTCTTCCAATATGCAAAACATCTATTTCCATGTTTCCTCTTATCTATCTTTTATTTTGCTCTTTAAATTACTTATACTTCAGTTTTGTAATATAAGAGAAACTATATGACATTTAACCTTATGTTTGATTTACTCACTTAACATTGTCTCAGGTACATCCGTTTGCCTTCAAATTACTCAAATATATCCTTTTTATGGCCAACTAATACTCTGTTGTATACAAACACCATGTCAGCTTTACTCATTCATCTGTGTGAATGGGCATATAAAAACGAAATGACTGTAGGAAGAATATTCCCTAGAGGATACAGGACAAGTTCAGTGGAGAGGGACAAGGGGAAGATTAGGAAGACAAGAGGCTGAGAGATAATGGGCCAAATCACGTTGGATCCTGCGAGGTTAGATTTGCTCTAATTGAAGTGGGGTTTTCAGAGGAGAAGTTGTCATAACTAACTTACATTTTAACAGGATCATGGTGCTGCAGCATTGGAAATAATACTTTGGACAAAAAGGGAAGCCGAAGAGAGAACACTTAGAAAGCTATTTCGATAACCCAGGTGATAAGGCAAAATGATTCAGGTGAGGATGCTTATGCTGGGCTGGGATTATACTTGAATACGAGATATAATTTGAAGATTTTTATGGTTGATTTTTTCATGTGCAACATGAGAGAAAAATATCTAATGTGACTATAAAGACATATTCAGCTGGAAGAATCACATTGACATCGGGTGAGTTCGAGAATGCTGCGGGAAAGGAGGAAGAGGATGCAGAACAATCCAGAGTTTGATTTCACATGAGCAAAGAGGGAGATGGCTAGTAGACCTCCAAGTAGAAATGCTGAGTAGGTTATGAGATAGACAAGTCTGGAATTGAGGAAAAAGTTATGGGATAAGGATACAAATTCAAGAGTCATTACATATAGTCACTAATCAAAGTTCTAGATAAAATTACCAAGGAAGCTCATGGGTTAAGAGAAGACCAAGCTCTGAGCCCTAGCACTCACCAACATGGAGAAATGGAGAAGAAAAGAAAGCAGCAGAGGAGACTGAGAAGGACCATCCCATGGGCTGAGTCAAGACTGACCAGGTGGATGAGGTGGATGGGGGAAGAGAGACAAAAATTTCTGTGGGAGGAGGTTACAGACTTCTTGGAGAATTAGCAAGGTAGAGGTCCTTGGTGGTCTTAAGCAGGGCCATTTTGGTGAAATTTGTGTGTATGAAGATTTGATTAAAGTTGTATAAGAATTCATGGGAAAAGAGATATTGGAAAGAATAAATTTTACTAGTAAAGACTTGATGGAGAAAGTGGAATCAAGAGAAAAAAATTTAGCTTGGTTTGGTTTGGTTTGGTTTCCTTTGTTTTTGGTGAAACCAAAACAGAATATGTAAATGCTGGTAGCAATTATCAGTAAAGAGAGGAGAAAACAGTACACAGAGCATAAGTAATTGTTAGATCAATATCCTTGAATAGGCAGAAAAAAAAGATGAGATATTCTGAGTAAATGGAACAACTAACTTTAGATAGAAGCAAAGATGTTTTATGCAGGAACAGAAAAGGAAGCAGAGGTGTGGATGCAGGTGTTGAGACTGAAGCAAATGGGGTATAGGTTTCTAGAAATTCTACTCTGAGTGTTCCTGTCTTCTCAGTGAAATAAATGTGTCACCTGAGAGCAACAGCATAGGAGCAGGACAGAAAAGGTATGACAGAGCCCTTCTAGGTGAGCAGGGATGTAGGGCACAATGGCCTGGTTACAGAAAAACTCACTTGAGTTTTATGATTGTGGCTCTCACATGGAATAAGACAGCACAATTACGTGTTTTTCTCTAGATACGTTCAGTTGCGTGGGTGCAGGCTTGGAAAGACAGAAATTCTATTTATCCAGAGCTGAGGCTTTGCCGAGACCAAGCAACAACATGCCAGGGAGGAGGCGGGGAGTTTATGAATGCACAGGAACCATTATGATGATGGACCTTGAAACCAAAGCCTCAGAGCTAGAACAAAACAAAAGCCATCAGCCTCACCCGCCCATCTGTTTTTGGTTCACATTATGTTTTAAAGGATGAGGTTATATTCTCTACATTCACAGCATAGACTTGTATCCACGCTGACTACTCAATTAATATGTATTGATTGTGCAGTCACTTATGGGTGTGAATATGTAGCAAGTTCTCTGGTGTTCAGTGATCCTCCCAGAGATAAGTCCACTTGATGTGACAGATGGTCTATAATCGTTATATTTGAAACACCATATGTCAAGTGCCAAAGCTCTATGCATACTTAGCTTCAAATTTTCAGGTTTGGATGATAATATATTTGGTAGCACCTGGGCTTCAAGATGTGCCATCCAGAAGCTTCCATTTTCTCCCCCCCGACACACACACACACACATTCATCATCTTCGCCAGATGCTCCCAATTTCCTGCTTCCTCGGAGCACGGTCTGGCCATCCTGGGACTGAATCTCACCTTACCAGGTCTTATGCAAGAGCCCTAGTCCAGGAGCACTGAGCTACCATCTGTTCATTCCTCTTCCACATCTCTTAGAGATCACTTGGTTCCTACCTGCTGTTCAGAAATGTTTGAGGGATTAACTAATTTCCTGCCATCTCATCAAATGTTTCATTTCCGACCTACAGATGTCTCTGACTCTATTATTATTGCACATGAATTAGATAAACTTCAGATTTATCTACTGAGGCACTAGCCCTGGAATTGACTAATATTATCCCACTATGTTCTATAGAACAAATGCAAACTGTGATAATTTTATTTAAAAGATACGGAAATTAAAGCACTGTGACATTGTTATACCAAGATAACCCAAAACTGATGCAATAACACAACCACTGAAGTTGTTCACATTTCCAATTAATATACCTGAGAAAATCACATTTTTAAGTATGTATCAATATAAGATACAAGTCTACAACTTGCTAAATTTAGGACAGGATACATTGTGAATAAGAATGTGCCTAACTATAGATGTCCCACCACCTAATTTATATTTATTTCAGGCACAGAATCAATGTGTTTCAAAGGTGTTTATCTCATTTTCTTTTGACTTCTACTCTAAGGGCTGAAATGCATTCTATTATAAATAAAAAAGTTGGATATGGATATAACGAAATCACATCCTAAAATGTAGCATACAATTACATTTAAAGGCAAACGTTCTGTTTTCTTATATTTACAAGACTACCCATAATTAATATGAACATATTTACACAATTTATTTAATGCTAGCAAATACACTGCTGGATTCCTCACATACAGGGACAAAGGAAGTAGATTGAGCACCTGCTCTCAAGGATTGACAGCCGGGGACAAGACAAAGGCATATGGAATTACAATGAAGTTCTACTATGGAAGCATCCCTAGGTCAGAATTATATAAATATTCCCCAGACTTTAAAGAGTATGTTTTTGTCCATATTTTTTCTAAATTTAAACAAAAGTTACTTAAAGGAAGGTTGATAATAATACGTTACTCCAAAATCAGGAGCCCCAGTAAGAAACTCATTGGTTTCTTAGTTTGTGGGCTAGAGATCCCTAGAATTAAGGAAACACTGCTCTCAAACACCTTAATGCTTCTGGTTTTGACATGTGGGAACATTACTTTCAGTAGTGTCTAATGTCTACATTTTTCAATTACATCCTTCCAACCATCTTCACTTTGGCAAAAGTCACATTCATATAAATAAAACAACCAGCTCTTAAAACATGCAGCTATATGTTAAGAATTGTCTTGCCCATTCAGGAAAGTAGAAATCAACAGACGCCACAGGCATAACATAATTGTGGCTTTATTCATAAATGAGATGTTGCTTTCTATGTACCAATGTAGAGTCTCATTGGGGCTCCTCCTTTCCATCATCAATTGGTTCACACATTTCTTACTGGAAAGGAAGACAGTTGGTTCTAAGGTCAGAGAGAGTTTTCTATGCAAAATCAAGTGGGAGCCCTCCCACTTGATTCACAAGTTTTGTTTTGCAAAGTGAACCATACACTTGAATTCAAGTTTTAAAGGTATCTATTGACTGCCTCATATGCATAAGACACAAAGGTTAACTGTGAGCCAGCAAGAAAATCAGTTTGGTGGGCTTATGTGCTTGCCAGCCTCACAAGGAACAAAACAGAGGACAAGAGCTACTTCTGTAATTTCCTCTGTAATTTTCTGAGAGAACAACCTCATCCTTTCAGAACCAACTTCCTATGAGTAAAATGGATGCAAATAGTACCTGAAAACTAAAGTTTGTTCTGTTTTCCTGGCAATCAGGAAACTTCTTCAGATTGACATTTTATGCTCTAAAAGAGATTAAAATTTTCATTTAGATTAACTCCTTGGGTGGGAAAAAATTTCAGATGCCTCGTGAGTAGCCACAGGAAAAGAGACACCCAAGGAAAGATTCAAAACCACACTAAGTTAAAAATACTGGCAATGTATTCCTTCCTTCTTTTTTTAAAATGAAAGCTCTGACATTTTGTTTCAAGTCACCAGATTCTCAGTGTGTTGATGGTAAAACCCGACTCCATTGGAGGGTTACACCATGAGGTCTATGCAATTGATTCTCCCACCTAACGCAATTCTGGAGACACTGAGCCCTGGCAGAAGGTGATAGGAAGAGAAATATACCAAAACTGCATCTTCTAAGTTACCCTGTCTCCTTTGAAGCTAGTGACTAGTAATTGACCCCTCCATCTGGCAGTGTCTTTTCCACACTCCTTGCTTGTCAAGAGACAGATCACAGTCCTAATAACTGTGACTTGAGCAGCCGTCCCGCTAATGATACCTTTTGTTTCCGTTCCCATTTGCTCCAGTGCTTTCCTCTAATTTAGTGACTAGAACAGGGATATTAAGAAAAGTGGAAAACAATCACTCGGAAACTGATTAAAATATCTCTGTGCAAAATGAGAGGGGTACACATGAAGAGCATGGGAAGCACAGAAAGGACAAATAAAGATGTCAGTCATCACAGCTGCTGTCAGGATGGCTAGTCAAGCACAGAAAGATGGCATGGGGAGGAGCCCGTCTAGAGTTTAAAACCAGTAGGACCTACTCAAGCAAAATGTGAAAATAACTTCATACCATCATGACTGTGCTCTACAAGAAATAGTCTTCAGAAAGAAATCCAGCTTCATCTATATAAATTCAAATGCTATTTATATGGAAACTAAAATTGGCTTCTGCCTTTTGCTGGGAAGTATTGTGACATAGAATTACAAGCACGGTGTTCCTGGAAATGTATCTGCCTAGAGTTGAATGCAATCAGTCTACTGATACCTACTGAGACAAGCTGTTTTCCCTCATGAGAGTCAGGAGGTTGAGGCAAGAGATGGGCTTTCATATCAGATGTATAATTTGCTTGTTGTTTGATCTTAAGTAGATACACTGAGAAGTATTTCCATGTTCCATTCCATAAAGGGGCCACTTACACTTAGATGGCTGGAAACACGTTAAACGGTAATAAATGAGGCATAATCATCCTTAAATTCACAGACCAAGCATCACACCTTTGAAACAGATTTCTAGCCTTCTTCCACACTACACCCCAGACAACCTCCCCCTTCGATGCCCTGTTAGAATGCCACATTGCTCCTTGCACAGCACCTAGCAGAGCTGGACCACACCCTCCGTGAAGGTGGTTGGTACACCAGCTCACCACCACCCACTCGACCCAACTCTGCTCACTGTTTCATCCCACCCACCCCACAGGTTATCAACCCAGAGGGAGTTAAATATTCTCACCCTCAGATCTTTGAAGTTTAGATAAATGTATAATCCAAGAACTAATTCTCTTTCGGTGAGTTTATATCATGGAGACAATGGTCATCATTCATCAAAATATTGCTCTAAACCCACCATTATGGCCCCCTTATTGAGCAGTATCACACTGGGTCTACCCATGCGGTACTACCTGTCGGACATGTTTAGAACTTACTATTTATTGTTTTACTTACACACACACACACACACACACACTCACAAAGCTCATGAATTTATTCCCAGCAAGTCCTTCCTTTGCTTATCACAAAGTGGCAAAAAGCAACTCCAATTCAATCTGTTCAATTCCTCTCCACACTTTATATAGGTACATTATACCTACCCATTCTCATTCCTCACTTCTGCTCCTATAGTAAATACTGTGCATATGTATAAATTTTAAACCATAAGAATTTCATATTTAATGTGTACAAATGGACTGTGTTCTACTAAAATGGGTAAATTGTATGTATTCTCTATACATATTGAAGCAGATAAGCTGTTTCTTCAGCTAGTTAAAAAATGAGAAGGTAATGTAAGCATTTTTAAAATCCAATTTACACTATGAAAAGAAAACTGTTCAGGTCAGTTGCTTATTTTCATAGCAAGAGTAGCCAGCTTTAAATTTTTTCATAACCATGAAATAGGATGGATTTTGGTATTATCCCCCCAAAAAATGGTTTTTTTTTTTTTTAGCCAATCAACTTGGGTAAAAAATTGTGTCTAATAGCACAATTGTGTCTAATAGCACAATTGTCTATAGTTATCATATTTCTCATTCAGATATTGATTCCAATAAAAATTCCATTTTTAAACAGAGGACCGCACGTTGGTGGTTACTCTTCATTCTTTTTTTTTCAATCATAATCGTTCATTAAGCCAACTTTTATTGATTAGCTGCAATGTATCAAAAACAGGGCTGCTGAGGCAGGAGGACCACCATGAGTTCAAGGCCAGCCTGCGCTACATAGTAAGGATCTGTCTAAAAAAAGATAATAATAATAATAGGGACTCTGAACACTCTTTGGGGTGATGAACGGTCCTGGAGTCTCTCTACACAGTTCAGTACAGAAACTCTCAAGCCTAAAGCTGACCTTTTTGATAATAAAATAGGCCAAACATCTATTTCATGAAGAGACAATGCTGTCACTTTCCAAACTCTTCTGGGGACTCTGGGAGTCCTTGCCTGCCTGAAACCTATCTTCTCTGATGTCCCCCTTCCTTCCATGGCCTCCCCTCAATGTATCCACAAGTCCTGAAGGTGGTTTGCACACTAAATGGACGTTAGTCTTTCAGCTAATCACCTTTACAAAAGCATGAGGCTCTTCTAAGGGAATGATAATGCAAAATCAATATTCCTGCTCCCAGAGTCCAGGAATGGTGCCTTAGTCCCAGCACCCAACGTCTGCCACGACAGGAAATGGAAACACTGTGTCCTTTCTGGCCACTAGTTCTAGAAAAGTTTGATCTCTACAACTGAAAAGAGATGGGGGAGGGGACAGAAAGAGAAGGGGAAGAGGAAATTAGGTGGGGTGGGATTGCGGAGTTCCAGAGAGGTGATAGACCTGAAAAGAGAGAAAGCACAGTGAAAAAGGAATAAGAAGACCAGTGACTCTGGGAGGCTGGGAGAAATCCTCCTCTCCCAATCTTACCCAAGGTTAACTCTTGGGGTGAATGGAAAATAGAATTACTAGTTATCCCCTCAATATTTCTTGGATGCCTTGGGGCTTTCCTCTCCTTTATGCGCTACCCCTAGCTCAAGATCTGTACCAGATTCTTATCAGCCAGGCTTTAAGTATATAGGTTAAAATACCCGGTTTACTCTGTTTTCACAAAGACATACTGTATACCCACAGAGCAGTTTTCTCAGGAAAGGGTCCATTCATTTCTTATGTAAGTGGCACAATGAACGCACATTTTAACAGAGAATGCTAAGGCAATTTGAAGGACGCAGCAGTGTACATTTGTTAATAGAGATTCAACCCATAAACATAGGCCCATGGTCTCTTAAAATGTTACACCCATCTCAATTGGAATCTCCCTCTTCTTTGATGTTTTCCAAAACTGTTTCTTGCTAGTGTTTGATAGAAGTTTATCAGCTCCATGTACAGCACAAACTCTTTATATAAATAAAATCTTAGGGCACACTTCTCTGGGATGATTTCTAGAACTTAAATGTTTCTGAAATATTTTATTGTCTCCTATATTTTTCTCCCCTGACATTTTGCATAAAAGCCTCACTGAGCCCAAGGACAATACAGTAAGTTATCATAAGACAGGGGCTTTTGTTCTCCTTTCCTTTCATAAAGTAAATATTTTTCTTCCTGCTCTGTGTTTTGACATTTTTTATAGTGGTATATATAATGCACAAAGAAGTTTATACTATTTATGCATAGTTTAAAGAATACACACACCTGGGTACCATAGCTTTCTCCCTCTCTTAATGGAATCTAGCTGACTACTTGGGAAATAAAAATGCAAACATTAAGCCCAAAGAGAAAAATACATTTTAAAGCCTGCTGAGAAATAAATTAAGAAAAATACAAAAGATTTGGAAGAAAATTTCTTTTTAAGTAGGAAAAAATAGAATAAATAGACTCGTTTCTTACTTTATTACTTTTTTGCATTTTTCAAAATGTTCTCTTTTTCCCCTCCTAAATTCTTTTTTCTTAACTACTTTCCCTTTCTCTTAAACTGTTTGGCATTAAGCAATTAATAAACAATCCGCGGACAATAGCTTTCTAAATGTGGTTCTGATAACTGCTAAGGAGAGGATCTGACATCAGGAAAGAGCCCTGAGGATAGGAAATCACTTCTACACTTCCAGCCACACATGTTGCAGCAGTTTCAGCAAAAGAGAAGCAAATCCTGAGACAAGACCACAGTCCTCAATACACTTCTCCTCTTTTCCATAAAACCTCCAATCCTGCTTCTGCCGAGAGTTATCTACAGTAACCCTGAGGTTGTCTTTGGTGTACATTAGCTGAACAGAATCTTTAACCTGCATCTGGGTTTCATCAAGGGTATTTTCCTTGACCACATTCACATTCAAATCCTCATGCTTCACTACATCATCTTTCCTTCAACACAGAAGTGTTTTCCACTTCCTTTCAAGGATAGGATTTTCCATACAGGCAGACAGCACTCCCATGACAGAGACCTCCCACCAATCCCTAGCCTTGCCAGTCCAAGGTGATGGAGTGGCTGGGAACAATACTGTCATCCCTAAAATGTTGCAGATTGCATATGGCACCACTAGAATTTTCCCAGCTTCGTCTTCACAGATGTCCTACCTTGAATCCTTCTACATATCCCTTCAACAGGCTTTTTCTCTCTGGAGGTCAAAAAGAGAAACTACTATCTATCAGACAGGAACACCTTGGGGCAGTATGGACGGTTCACTGCCTCACTGTGGAAAAACTCTTGTCCTGTGTGACCACCAGGGACAACAAAGAGCCTCAAAGACCAAGAGGAATGTGCAGGGTTTCCAGACCACAGTCACCAACTCACCTTAACCAAATTTCTACATTCGACCAATAAATATCCTGAGCCCACTGAGCTCCACTCACCTGCTCAAGGTCCCCGAATTAGTTAATGTCAGGGCTGAAATTAGAATCTGATTTCTGTCCCTGACATTTCCATTGAGTATTGACTAGTGGTGATAAGAACAAGAAGAACAATAGTTAATATTTGTTGAGTATTCACTGTGTGCCAGGTACTTTTCTGAAAACCAACAGGCACTGATTTCTGTAATCCTTACCACCAGGGTATGAGACAAAGATAATTATTACTTCTATTTTAAAAATGAGGAAACTGAAACTCAACATTACCAAACTGCTGCCAAGTGGTGGATTTGATTCTGGGAAATCTTATTTCAGACCTAGACCTTAAAAATGATTGACATTTTTGCTGCTCTATAGAAAAATGAAAAAAAAATAAGGACAATGCAGTGCAAACCTTTTTCTTAAAGCTAGATTTGTTCCATTTGAAATATTATCCCTGGGCTGGGAATTTAGCTCAGCGGCATAAGTGCCTACCTTGCAAGCACATGGTCATGAGTTTGATCCCCAGTACCGATAAAAAAAGTAATAATAAGATTGCCACTCTGATAAGTGGCTGTGGCCTGGCAAGCTGCAGGTGAGAACCATCAGCATCTCCTGAGATCTGCGCCATGTTGGAACTTAGGGCGCTGGGAAAACAAGCAGCCAACTTACCATTCTGGTAAGTGGCTGTGAGCCTTCCTGTGCACAGGCTAAGAATCAAACATCCACCACCACCACCCTTAGCAAGTGGGAGCCAGAGATCTGAGGATCTCTAGCAAGTTTCACTATATGCAATATAGCAAATAAGGGGGCTTTCCTTCTATCATCTCTTTGAAGGCAAATATTTTTATCACTGTTTTGCTCTATTCTGATTAATGGTATTGCTCTAGTCAATATTCTGTTCTTATAAGTTTGGTATCTGCTTCAATTTTGCTGTACCTGATTGAAAGAACAACTGTTGTGAAGAAAATGAGATATACTATTGTACCTATTACTGTTATCCTGGTAACCTACTGTGACGTTCTGTACCAATGTCACCACACTATCTCAGTTGGCTTTGTTCCATCTTGTTCAGCTGTATTTTTCTACTTTCGAAATAAAATAAATAAATAAATAAATAAATAAATAAAATAGTAAATAACAACAACAAAACAGATCAGTAAGGCACAGAGCAACCTGAAACAGATAATGGACTTAAAAAGCAAAAGGAGGAAAACAAAGTGCTTTAAAGGCTATAACTGAATGAATGTTTAAGAGTGTAGGATTGATAGCCATGTTGCTAAGTTTTTGTTGAATCATTGAACAGAACTGTTTGCAGCCTTACTCTTTGAATGTCCACTTTGTATGCTCTAATTTTGTAACTTGAACAACTATATCTAAGAAGATAATATGTAATTTATCAACTAGTGATTTCTTACTATTTATTTTTTTGAACTTCTGTATTGTTTCTACCCTTTTTCTGTTTTGCTTTTTTCTCTTTAAATAAAATTGAAATATTATCCATTACTGTACTCCATGCTTCCTATTTTAGAATATTGAAAGTGACCTTTTATGTGAAAATAGTGAGAAAATGTAGCTGACACATTATTGATTTTATTGGTTAATACAAACTCATTTTGGAAGTTTTCTGTGCAGGTGAAATTGCAGAGTCTGGACAGTCCTTCCTTGCATATCTGTATCCTGTAGGAATCTGGAAGAAATTTCAAGTATTCTCATACTTCCTCAACAGAGCCCAGTTCCTTAAGGAATGAGGAGTTGGAGAAAGGAAGGACTGTGATTTATTGTGTACCTTATTCTGTCTGAACACTTTTAATCACAAGTAAATGACTGAAGTTAAAACTGAATATACACCCAGCATGATGTCACACACCTGTAGACCCAGCACTTGGGAGGCTGAGGCAGGAGGATAACCAAGAGTTTGAAACCAGTCTGGGATACATAGTGAGTTCAAAGCCAAGCTGAAATATATAGTAATGACCTGTCTCCAAAAAAATTTGAAAAAAAGAAAGCCAAGAAAATATATGTCAATCCAGCTAAAGTATTGAGAGATCAGAGAAATGATGACTCTATAACTCTTGGCTCTGATCTCTATCATATATATCGTGCACTGCACAACATTTTTGTCACTGAGGGATCACACATACCACTGCCCCTAAGATTACAGCACAATGATACTGCAGCACCTCAGTTTGTGTAGGTGCCCTCTGTGATGTTCACACAATCTCCTAACAACTCACTGCTTAGGATATGTTCTCACTGTTAAGCAACATCATAACTGTGTTGCCTTAATTCTGAGACTTCATGGGGCAATAGCTGTCAACATCTTCAGTCCATCTCTCTATGCAAGCTGAAATGGGAAGAGTTCTTTCATACTGGTAGCTCCTGCATATAGGGTCTTTGATTGGACTCACCTGTGTCACATGCCCATCCCCGGTGTCACTACATCTAGGAAGTGGAGTTATGCTACCTGACAAGTCTGAGACACACACTATAGTCAGAAACTGATCACAGAATTAGCTTCAGTGGCAGCTCATCTTCTGAGAGAAGGTGAAAGTTGGTTCTCAAAAGGTAACATGAGACACTGCAATCAAAGCAGAGAGAACGTAAAAACAACAAAGCAGCAGGAAATGATAATCCAGCAGCTTCAAGATGATGCCATAAGAAATAATGTAAGATTAATAGGCATCAGTGAGGAGGCAGGAGACAATGCAAAGGACATAACTCAGCTGTTCACAGAAGTAATAACAGAAAATTTCCCAAATATGGGAAAGAAAACTGATATAAAAATAAGTGAGGCATATAGAATGCCAAACAATCACAACCAACATAAATCTACACCCAGAAATATAATAATTAAGATCTCAGACATACAGCATAAAAACAGAATACTAAAAGCTGTTAGAGAAAAGACACAACTTATCTATCAAGGATAGCCTATTAGAATCACGGCAGACTTCTCAGCACAAACCTTCAGGTTAAGACAAGCTTGGAGTGAAGTATTTCAAGCCCTAAAAGAAAACAACTTTTAGCACAGACTGATGTACCCAGAAAAATTGTCTTTCAAATTTAATGGAGAAAAAAGATACTTCCATGACAAAAAAACAACTGAAGAAATTCATGTCCACCAAACCAACCTTAGAGTGCTGAAAGACATCCTAAATAGTGATAAAAATGACCACAATCTCCAGAACAACAACAGAATGAAACCACCAGGCTGGACAAGAAATTAAACAAGGGAGGAAAGCAGGAAACCAACAATAGGAATGTAACATAGCAAAGTCAAGCCAGTACGTATCAGTGATATCCATAAACATAAATGGCCTCAATTCACCTATAAAAAGAAATAGAGTGACAGAATGGATCAAGAAACATGAACCCACAATATGCTGTATACAAGAAACACATCTGAATCAAAAAGAAACTCATAGATTAAAAGACAAAGGATGGAAGACAGTATTCCATGCAACAGGAACCCAGAAAAAAGCAGGGGTAGCTATTCTGTTTGCAGACAAAGTGAAACCTAAAAGGATTAAAAGAGATAAAGAAGGCCACTACATACTTATTAGTGGAAAACTACAAGAGGAAGAACTAACAATTATAAATATATATGCACCAAATACAGGAGCACCCAACTATATAAGACAAATACTAATGGACATGAAAAACCAAATACAAGAACACAATTACAGTAGAAAACCTTAACACCGCACTGTCACAAAGAGAGAGATCAACTAGATAAAAAGTCAGCAAAGAAGTATAACTGTGAGCGAATGGACTTAGTGGATGTTTACAGAGTGTTCCACCCAACCACATCAGAATATACATTCTTCTCAGCTGCACATGGGTCATTCTCCAAAATAGACCATATATTAACCCATAAAGCATTCTTAACTAAATGCAAAGGGAGAGAAATTGTTCCATGCTTAATATCTGATCATAGTGCACTAAAATTGGAAATCAATGGTCAAAAAACTTGCAAAACCTGCATAAATACATGGAAATTAAACAACAACCTTCTGAATAACCAATGGGTTACAAATGAAATTAAAGAGGAAATAAAACAATACCTACAATACAATGAAAATGCAGATACAACATACCGTAACCTATGGGATGCAATGAAAGAAGTCCTAAAAGGGAAATATATAGCGATAAATAGTACATCAAGAAAATGGAATTTACACAAATAAATAACCTAATGTACATCTCAAGCTTCTAGAAAAGGAAGAGCAAGTCAAATCCAAAACTCAGAGAAGAGAGGAAATTGTAAAGATTAGAGCAGAAATCAATACAATTGAAACTAAAAAAAAAAAATACAAAGAAGTAATGAGTCAAAAAGCTGGCTTTTTGAGAGAATAAACAAAATTGATAAACTCCTTATCAAGAAAAAGAAATAAAAACTCAAATACACACAATAAGGACTGAAAAGAAGGAAATTACTACAGATCCCATGGGAATTCAAAAGATCATGAACACCTACTTTAAAAATCTCTACTCATATATGGTGGAAAACACAGAGGAAATGGACAGATTTCTAGGAACATATGAACTACCAAAATCAACCAAGAAGATATAGTAATTTTGAATAATCCAATAACAGCTACTGAAATCAAAAACGTAATTAAAAACTTACCAACAAAGAAAAGCCCAAGTTCTGATGGATTCACAGCTGAATTCTACAAAAAAATTTAGAGAAGATTTAATGCCAATACTCCTTAAACTCTGCAATGAAATTGAAAGAGAAGCAGTCCTCCCTAACTCATTCTTGGAGGTATAACTCTGATACCAAAATCGGAGAAAGACCCAACCAAAAAGGAGAACTATAGACCTAGTGAACATTGATGCAAAGATTCTTAATAAAATATTGGCAAATAGAATGCAGCAAATCATTAAGAAAATTATACACCATGACCAAATGGGATTTATTCCAGGAATGCAGGGATGGTTCAACATATTCAAATCAATAAATGTAATACACCACATCAACAGAGCCAAAAATAAAAATAACATGGTCATCTCAATAGATGCAGAAAAAGCTTTTGATAAAATCCAATACATGTTCATGATAAAAACCCTTCAGGAACTTGGAATAGAAGGTATGTACCTCAATCTCATAAAGGGTATCTATGACAAACCAACAGCCAGAATCATATTAAATGTCCAAAAATTTAAAGCCTTTACCTTAAAATCAGGCACAAGATAAGGATGTCCATTATCATCACTTCTGTTCAATATAGTTCTGGAAATATTAGCCAGAGCAATTAGACAAGAGGGACAAATAAAAGGAATAAAGATAGGAAAGGAAGAAGTTAAATTATCACTATTTGTAGATGACATGATACTCTACATAGAAGACCCCAAAAACTCCATTAAATGACTACTAGAGGTAATAAACAAATTCAGCAGCATAGCTGGATATAAAGTCAGCGCTCAAAAGTCAATAGCATTCCTCTACATAAACAAAAAACTCACTGAGAGAGAAATTATGGAAATATCGCCTTTCACAATAGCATCTTAAAAAATGAAATGTCTAGGAATCAACCTAACTAAGAATGAAAAAGACCTATATGCTGAAAATTATACTACCCTAAAAAAAGAGATCAAAGAGGATATTAGAAAATGGAAGGATATTCCTTGCTCTTGGTTAGGAAGAACCAAAATTGTGAAAATAGCCATACCCCAAAACTCTTATACAGATTTAATGCAATCCCAATAAAAATACCATTGACATACCTCACAGATCTAGAGAAAATACTCCTAAAATTCACTTGGAAACAGAAGAAACCTAGAATAGCAAAGGCGATTCTGGGCAACAAAGACAAGACAGGAGGCATCTCAATTCCTGGCCTGAAACTATACTATAAAGCCACAGTGATAAGATCAGCATGGTACTGGCAAAGAAATAGACCTGAGGATCAATGGAACAGATTAGAAGATGCAAGCACCACTACAAAGACACTCAGTCACCTTACATTTGACAAAGGGGCTAAACATGTTCACTGGAGAAAAGATAGCTGCTTTAATAAATGGTATTGGAAAAATTGGCTTTCCACATGCCAAAAACTGAAAATAGACCCATGCCTTTTACCATATACTAAACTAAAATCAAAATGGATCAAGGATCTAAATATTAAAACAGAAACACTGAATCTACTGGAAGACAAAGTAGGTAAAAATCTTGGAGACATAGGGGTAGGGAGAGAATTCATGAATAAAACGCAAACTGCAAGGGAACTTCTTGAAAAAATCAACAACTGGGATCTCATATTACCTAAAAGTTTTTGTACTTCAAAAGAAATCACCAACAAAGTGAAAAGAAAACCCACAGAATGAGAAAGAATTTTAGTCAGCAACCCCTTAGACAAAGGACTTATATCCAGAATATATAAAAACATAAAAACATCAAGCCCCCCCAAATTCAAAGACCCTCTCCAAAAATGGGCATCAGAGATGAACACACAGTTCTTAGATGAGGATATACAAATGGCAAATAAGTATATGAAGAAATGTTCACCTTCACTGGTTATTTGAGAAATGCAAATTAAAACAGCATTGAGATTTCATTTCACCCTGGAAAGAATGGCTGCCATCAAGAAATTAACTGATAACAAATGTTGGTGAGGCTGAAGGGAAAAAGGAATACTGCTCCACTGTTGGTGGGAGTGCAGACTGGTACAACCACTGTGGAGGTCAGCATGGAAATTCCTCAAAAGACTAGCACTGGAAGTTCCATTCAATCCAGCTATTCCCCTCCTGGGTATTTTCCCAGAAAACCTAAAAAGGTCATGTCACAGTGATATATGTGACCCCCATATTCCTAGCAGCACAATTTGTGATAGCTAAATCTTGGAAACAGCCAAAATGTCCATCAACTGCAGAATGGATGAAAAAAAATTGGTATTTTTATGCAATGGAATACTACTCAGCTATAAAAAAGGATGATCTTGAGGCCTTTATAGGTAAATGGAGGCAACTTGAGAATATCCTGATTAGTGAAATAAACAAGACTCACATTAGTAAATATCACATTGTCTCTCTAGTGCAAAAAATAATAAGAATGGACAGAATAATGGTATCCAAAAAGTATAATAGATATAAAAGTATAATAAATAGAATAGATATTGTAAAAGTGAAAGGGAATGAAAGTGCTCTAAAGGATATAATGGTATGTACAGTGTGTAAAAATAGATAACCATAGTACTAAGCTTTTTTTTAGATCATTGAACAGAAGAGTTTGTACTGTCTATGTTTGTGTGTCTAGCCACATTTTATGACTTGACTTCATAACTTTAACAAGTATTATTAAGTTAACAAGACGTAATGTATCAACTAGTGATACCGTGATGTTGTTTTTCTTTTTTTCAAACTCTGTATTCTACTTTTTCTTCTTGTTTTTTCTATTTTGTCTTATTAATTTTCTTTTCTTTTTCTCTTAAAATAAAATTTAAATAAATAAATAATTTTTTTTAAAAAAAGCAGAGAGAACAGATGTTAGGAGGTCAAGCCAGTAAGTGCCCAGTACTCACCTAATCTGTGGGATTCACTAGGCTGGGGTGCAACTTATTCACCACCTCTACCATTAAACCTAAAGCTAGAGTAACTCACTTCTGAGCTTTTTCATTGTGGCTCAATCCAGGACCTCAGTAACCACCCTTTCCAAGCTTCTCCCATAGATCAATGAAACACACAGAAACTGATTTTATCTATCTCCCACTCTAGTGAGAATTAAAAATTCTTCAAATATCTGTTCCTGTTCTCCCCAGTTGAAAGAGCTTAGATTAGGGAGACTGATTATGTTTGACCTCTAGTGAAAAAATATATATATAATCCAGAACCATTCTAGAGAGAAGTTGATCAATTAAGGGAATAATGTTTCTCCTAAATTTGGACTATAATTCTCTAAAAGGTTAAGCACACCTTACAGAATTATCCTTTAGCCTCGAGAAAGACATTTGACTAACAAAGTGTACAAGAGTATATAAAAGAATTCCATCACTGATGTATGCGACTGCTCTTTTATTTACTTTATAGCTAACACAGTAATCACAATAACACCACAACAGTTCCAGGAAACTAGCCTCTGAAACATTATATATTTCCAATCAAAACTCAATGTTCAGAGTTATAAACAGTATTCAGTTTCTTTCAAAATCCAAAATAAGAGCATCATTTGCAGCTCCAGACACCATCAGGCACGCAGATTATGGGGACAGTTAAGATTGCTTTCATAAAATATAGAGCGGTGACTGAAATTAACATGGAAGAGACCTGAGGGCATTCATCTCCAGACTTAATGTTAAAACAATTCTCATTATTTTCTAGAGAAAATGTTCACATTTGGAGAAAAAGTAGCAATCACAAAATAAAAATTAATTCAAGGTCTTGATACTAACGCGAAAGCACAGTAGTCAAGTAAAATCTAAGCTGTCATCTAATGTCAGGAAGGATAGTACACAGCCTTCCACGGACAAAACGCCATTGTAGGGCCTCAGCCTTTGGTCCCCTCACCATCTCTTGTGGCTCTGGGAGTCAGGTGAGGGTCTCCATCTCCCTCCTGTCATCCTCTCTCTACTCTACTGTTCCCTAAGCACAGATAATATTCGCATTTATTGGTCACACATGACGTGGCATCAAGAGAAGTTTCTCTCCATTTCTTTAATTTCCATGTGCTCATCCTCTGAAGAAGGAAGTCCAGTTGGACAGCAGTATGTGTGGCTGAGTCTGGTAAACTAATGGGGGACCTGGCAAAAAGTTATGAGGAAAGAAAGACTAAGCACATCTGGAAGAGAACAGATTCCAGTGGAATAAAAGGCAATGGTCACCAGTTTTCAAAAGATTGAAGTATATGAGATGAATGTAGAAATATGCAAACATGAAACCCATTAGTTTGTATAACGGGCATGCACTATTTAAAAAAATTACTTAAAATTAAACTCTTGGCTCTTTGAAGGGTCTCAGGATGGGCAATGGGGGCCATGGCAGCTAAAGGCAGGGGGACGATGGGAGTCCTTGGCCTCAGGCACAAAGGCGGCCAATGAGGTGTGAGTTGTAGGGTCCAGTGTTTTTTTCTCATTGTTATTAACATGAAAGTCTATTACCTCAAATTATTCATGTGATTATGATCTTTCACTGAACCCTGGACAATGACCTCATGATAGGCTCTTGGCACATTCCTGTGGGTGACCAGAAATATTTCATCATGAATATAAAAATTTATTATTAAAAATTCTAATATCACAGCTGACTGAAATTTGTTCTCTGCTCTGATTTGAGATAGCCAGAGCCTGTCCTTGGTTCTTAGAGTGAGGAAAGGCACAGCTCCCAGAAGCTTCTCCCCTTTCTCCGGCTCCTGAGCCCAGTGTGGGAAGAGCAGAGGAGGAAGTGAAGGCAAAGGCCACACCAATGAAGTGAGGTGTCTTTACCTCCCTGTGTTTCATAGTCACTTTCCCTCACTTTTGGTCACCTCTGCTAAAGTAACTATCTCTGCCTAGATACTGTTCATGGCTTCTCCTGTGCCTTGGAGAAACAAGAGTCCTCCTCCTCCTCCTCCATTCCCATGTGCAGGAGGATGTGCCCTCAGCCCTTCTCTGCACTGGGTGGGCCAAACATAGGTCTATGTTTGTCCCTTTCCTTCTCTGTGCAGCTCTTTATATGCTCTTAGGAGTCACGGGGGTGGGGATGTAGTTCAGGGGTGCAGCTCCTACCTGGCAAGCACAAGGTCCTGAGTTCGATTTCTAGTATCAAAAAAAAAGTCACAGGAATTTACTGATGGTGGCTGTCCCAACAGTTCTCTCTGCTCACAAATCCCACATGAGGAGGTATCTGTCCCACACACTCAGGGAATCCATCCTGTCTACTATAACGTTCTTGCCCTGCTCTGGACTACTCCAGTGCCAAGCCAGAGTGTGCCTGCAGGTTGTGGAGCTCAGCACATATCTGAAAGGAACAAGACGGAAGTCTTTTCTTCCTGCACATTCTGCCATCCTCTGGGGTGGGCTGGGACTTTTTTTTTAAGAGACTATAATAAAACAAAGCTAAACTAAAACAAACAAACAAAAAAAACAGAACGAAGCAGATCAGAACAAAACAATGCAGGCAACACAGGATTTCAAAACAAGACAACAGGAAATCAACAGTGACTACGGCAGTGTCTTCTGTTCTCCCTGAAATAGTTGTCCATATCTTCACACACAATAAATTCAAACAAAACAAAGCAGTATAAAATTGACCAAAACAAAAGAATGAAAGCATTACCAGCCTTCAAGACCAGACAATAGGAAAATCAACAATGGCTACCATAATGTCTCTCGTTCTCTTCAAAATAACTGTCCATATCTTCACACATATTGAAATCAAATAATAGAAAACAGACTAAAACCAGTCAAAACAATGAATGAAAGCATTATTGGACTTCAAGACAAGATGACAGAGAATTAGCAGTGGCTATATAATGTCTCATTTTTTAAAAAGTAGCTGTTCATACCATTACATGTGATAAAATCAATTCTTGTAAATTCTTTAAGAGAAGTCCTAGAAATGTATAAGCCTATTTATGTACATCTATTTTGTCTATTTTAAAAGGAAAAACAAAACAAAATACAAAAACCCAAAGAGCATACAAGACAAATAAATAACAACAAAAAATAATAAAAATAATAAATAATAATTAAAAAGCCCAAAACAATAATAATATAGGCTTTCAAAACAAGGTGGTAAGACCATAACAAATTTTGTTTTTTGCACAGATATCTTCAAAAGAGTTACTCAGATTACCAGATTTAAACATGGAAAATTGATCTAATCCTATGAATATTAATTGTTTTGTTCCAAGAATAGAAATAGTACAACTATCTTAGCTATCTTAAGTGTATATATACAAACTTATATCTTTTTTTCTCTTCCTTCTTTTCTCCTTTTCCCTGAGTTATTTTTTCCTCTTTGAGCAGTCTCTTAAACTTTCAAAATATTTATTGAAGGTTTTGTATCTTATTTACTCTTTGAGTTTCTTACACTAGGTAGATGATATGGTATTTAGACATGGTGACTTTGATTTATTTCACTTATAGGTATGGTCTCAACTCAGATCATTTACCTATAGAAGCCTCAATGTGGTCTTTGTTTATAGCTGTACTATTCTATTGTATAAAAATATCACATCTTTTTTATCTATTCCTCAGTTGGTGGACATTTGCATTGTTTCCAAGATCTGGCTATTACAAATCATGCTGCTATAAGCATGGGTGAACATATATCACTGTGGTATGAGGTTTTCAGTTCTTCTGGGAATATGCCCACAAATGGAATAGCTGGATCATATGGGACCTCCAATCCCAGCTTTTTGAGGAACCTCCAGACTGACCTCCACAGTGGTTGCACCAGTCTACACTCCCATCAACAGTGCAGAAGAGTTCCTTTTCCCCCACAGCCTCTCTAGCATTGGTTATTGGTGGTTTTCTTGATCCTGGCCATTCTTTCTTGAATGAGATAGAGTCTCATTGTGGTTTTAATTTGCATTTATCTAAATGCAAAAATGTTGAACATTTTTTCATGTATTTATTTGCATTTGTATTCCTTCACCTGAGAAGTGTTTATTCCTCTCAGATGCCCATTTTTGGATTGAGTCTTTAAATTTCAGGGGTCTGAATTTTTAAAACTTTTTATATGTTTTAGATAGAACTCCTTTGTCTGAGGGACAATTGACTAAGATTTTTTCCCAATTCATGGGTTTTCTTTTCACTCTGTTGGAGATTTCTTTTGACATGCAAAAACTTTTTAATATAATGAAATCCCAGTTACTGATTCTGGGAAGTATTTTCTGTGCAGTTTGACTTTTGCTCATAAATTCTCTGCCTACACCCATTTCTTCCAGATTTCTACCTACTTTGTCTTCCAGAAGATTTAGTGTTTCTGTTTTTATATTTAGATCTTTGATCCATTTTGACTTTATTATAGGGCATGGTGATAGACATAGGTCTAGGTTTAGTTTTTGGCATATGGAAAGCCAGTTTTTCCAGCAACATTTATTAAAGAGACTTTTTTCCAGTGAACTTGTTTGGCCTGTTTGTTAAAGATAAGGTGGCTGAGTGTGTTTTTAGTTGTGGTCATATCTTCTAATCTATTCCATTGTTCTTCAGGTCTGTTTTTATTCCAGTATCATGCAGATTTTATCACAGTAGCTTTGTAGTATAACTTCCACTCAGGGATTGCAATGCCTCCTGCCTTGCCTTTATTGCCCAGAATTGCCTTTGCTGTTCTAGGTCTCTTCGGATTCCAGATGCATTTGAGGAATGATTTCTCTAGATCTGTGAGGTATTCCTATGGTATTTTGGTTGGAATTGCATTAAATCTGTATAACAATTTTGGGGGAATGGTCATTTTCACGTTTGCTCTTCCTATTCATGGACAAGAAATGTGTTTCCATTTTCTGAGATCTTCTTCAATTTCTTTTTTCACAGTACTGTAATTTTCACTGACTAGATCTTTTACTTCCGTTGTTAGATTGATTCCTAAGTAATTCAGTTTTTTGTATGCTATCATGAAGGGTGTGGTTTCTACAATTTCTCTCTCAGTGACTTTGTTGCTTGTGTACAGGAATGCTATTGATTTTTGAGAGTTGACTTTGTATCCAGCTACATTACTGAATTTGGATATTACATCTAGAAGTCTTTCAGTGGAGTTTTGGGTCTTCTATGTAAAGTATTATATCATCTGTAAATAGTGATATTTTAACTTCTTTTCCTATCCTTATTCCTCTTATTTCTTTCTCTTTTCTAATTGCTCTGGCTAATGTTTCCAGCACTATTATTGAAGAAGTCTGGTGATAGTAGACAGCCTTGACTTCTTCCTGATTTTAGAGTGAAAGCTTTCAGTTTTGATCATTTAATATGATGTAGGCTATTGGTTTGTCATAGACAGCTTTTAAAGCCCATCTATTCTGATTTTCCTTAGGGATATTATCATGAATTATTGTTAAACTTTATCAAAAGCTTTTTCTGCATCTATTGAGATGATCATGTGATTCTTGTCTTTGGCTTTACTGAGATGGTGTATTTCATTTACCGATTTGCATATGTTGAACCATTCCTGCATTCCTGGGATGAATCCCATTTGGTCATGGTGTATAATCTTCTTGATGACTTGCTACATTCTGTTTACCAGTATTTCACTGAGGATTTTTACATCGATGTTCATTTGGGAGATTGGCCTATAGTTCTCTTTTTTGGTTGGATCTTGCTCTGGCTTTGGTATTAGGGTAATACTTGCTTCCAGGAATGAGTTAAGGAGTATTTCAATTTCATTGAAGAACTTAAGGAGTATTGGAATTAAGTCTTCCTTGAATTTCTTATAGAATTCTTCAGTGAATCCATCAGGAGCTGGGCTTTTCTTTGTTGGTAAGGTTCTAATTACCTTTTCAGTTTCATAAACTGAAATTGTGTTGTTCAGCAATTTTACATCTTCTTGATTTAGCTTTGGTAATTCATATGCTTGCACCTCTCAGCCAGAGGCTGAATCGCTGGGCAGGGCCCAGCCAGGACCTGGAGCAAACTACTGATACTTATGGGACACTGGGTGGGGCCCTACCAGGTTCCAAGCAAGGTGCCCAGGTTTCACAGCTAGGTGGAGTTCACTGTGCAGGCCTTGCTGGTGGCCTACTACTTACAGGTCCTTTGCTTGGCTTCTTAGAAGGGCAGTTTCCCTATGAGAGTGACAAGGAAAAACCTCTATCCGGGCTCTAATTCCTCATGCAGACAGGAGCAGGCTAGAGAATGATCACAATGAGGCAGGTTTAACCACCTCTCAGTAAATAAAACTAGAGTCCCCATGGTGGTGACTACTTGTTAGCTAGGATGTGTGGTACACAGTTCCTGTTGTCCTCAGCTTCGTGCTTTTTCTCTAATTCCAATATTAAAGGATGAAATTGTTCTCGAGTCCTAATTTCAAAATTCAACCAGTCTATGAGAGAAAATGAAAAAAAAAATCTCTAACATGGTACCACTTCTCTCTGCTCAAACAGCCACAACTCAAACTCTACCTGTAAAGACTCTTCACACTTAGGGGTACACCACAGGCTCCACTACAGTGAGACTTCTGTTAAGAGAAAAACTTTAGACAAATTAAATGTGGCAGTTTATTTGAGTACAGAACAATTCAGGAAGCACTCAGACTAGAACAGGATTATAGGTGTCCACCTAGCAATGTGCAAAGGGAGATCTGGTAAGCAGGACATAGAGGTCGAATCTAGCTGTCTGCTTATTTGGGCCTGGTGACTGAATGGCTACTTGTAAATAGCTAAAACTCAGTTGTTAATTATACTTCTACATTAGCTTTTCTTGTTTCTGTACTAAGTTAGGTTGCATTATGTGTGAATAATGCTAGCAACTTCCACTTTATTTAATTTAACACTTCCAACCACTTAGGAAAGGAGACTCATTATCATTAGCTTATCAACTTTGGCTTGTAACCAATATAATAATTGCTTTTTATTCAATAATTTAACATTTGGAGACAATAAGAGCATGTACACAAATAGCAGTATGACTTACCCCATTCACAGTTACCATTTTGTTCTTAATAATTTTATCTCACAGATTGGGAAATCTAAACACATACATTTTCAAATGGCACAGAATATAGTTTAAATCACTCATGACCTCAAATAACTTCAAGAGACTCCATAGCTCAGTGAAAAAAACATTTCTTTTTCAACCTAAATGAAAGTTCTAAACCATCTCTCAGTGGCATTTCTCACTAACTTCACCTGATGGTCTTTGGAAGAAGTCCAATCTTGGTCCACAAGCCAAAAAAGAAATGTCATATTGTGATAAGCATGGTACATTTCAGGCGTAAGTGACCATTTGTTAAGTCACAGTTCATCACACAAGACATGCCTTTCTTCCCTGGGATGTTCATTTTAAATATATCATCTTTGGTTGTTTTATAGTATAGCATAACCTGGCACACAGAATAGTGAGTACTTAAAAATATTTCAGGCACCAAGTTAGTTACAAACACAAAATATGTCCATTATTTATTTTAAAATAAGTATCAAAGATCAGAAGCCTTTGTTTGTCTATATGCTATAACAAATAATTTTCTTAGTTTTTCTGACACACTGATAAGCCATTTGGCTAGAAATCTGCTATTAGAACATGATTCATTTGCACATGGCAGCATGTGAGAGCTTCATCTGTGTAGTTCTTAGAGACCGTCCAAGGTGGTGGGAAAATACAGGATCCATTAGAGCACAAACTCCTCTTGGAGGATAGTTTTAGAAGCCTAGATTCTTTCTTCAAATTTTACACTAGTGAAGGCAATTACCAGTCAAGACTTCCAGGCACAACCCAGTAAAGTCAGCCGAATACCACATCACTCCATAAACTGCAGTGCCAGTGACCAATGAGAATTTTGTCCCCCTGCTTTGCTCTTATCAGTGTTTCCTGTCCTATATGACAACACTTGCAAGACTTTATGCATACTACTCTTTCCCTGAAGCTAGGGCTTTGAAGTCCTGGAAACATATGAAAGTCACCTTGAAGACACATTTAAATCCTGATGTCCAGATCAGTTAATTTAGATTATCTGGGTATTAGTAATCTTTAAAAGCCCTAGATGAGGTTAATGTACACTTTGGGTTAGGAATCACTGCCACTGCTATATTAGATAACTATAGTGAATCTGTGCAGAGGAATATAATTATAAAGCAAATGTTGACTCCTAATTATAAGAAATTCAAATGCAATAAACTACACATGCAATAGTCTTTCTTCCACTTTTTACAACTATAAACAGTATCACTGAGGGTATGGAAAGGTGAGATTCCAGGAAGTGAAAATACAGAAATATGGCTGCACAGGAAGATTAGGCCCTAAAGGGAAGATGGCAAATACTGGTGTAGAATTGTGGCCTTCACACTTCAGTCTTTAGAGTGTAATGAAGGTTTAGATCCAGCGGTGTGACATGATCAAGATGATATTTTGGGAAAACCAGCCTTCTAGTAATAATAGGATGGATCAGAGATAGAGAAAATGGAGTCAAAGAGCCCAATTAAGAGCCAGTTAGGGTAGTCCAGAATTGAGATGCAAGGGCCTGAGGAGTAGAAGAGGATGGAAAATGAGTCATTAACTAACTATTGAAGGAAGATGAGCTTGCAAACCAAGTCAGGAAAAAAAATGGCAACATTTGGACATGGTAGCACATGTCTATAATCCCAGCACTTGGGAAGTTGAGGGGAGGATTGTTGTGAATTCAAAACCAACCTGGGTTACAAAGAGAGCTCAAGGTGAGGCTGAACTGCCTAGTGAGATCCTGTCTCAAAATGAAAAGAAAAGATAAAGAAAGAGGAAAGAGAGAAAAAGGAAGGAAGGAAGGAAGGAAGGAAGGAAGGAAGGAAGGAAGGAAGGAAGGAAGGAAGGAAGAGAGAGAGAAAGAGAGAAAGAGAGAAAGAGAGAAAGAGAGAAAGAGAGAAAGAGAGAAAGAAAGAAAGAAAGAAAGAAAGAAAGAAAGAGAGAGAGAGAGAGAGAGAGAGAGAGAGAGAGAGAAAGAAAGAAAGAAAGAAAGAAAGAAAGAAAGAAAGAAAGAAAGAAAGATAGATAGATAGATAGATCGATCTTGGTACATGAAAGATACTGAATGTTTGTTAAGCAAAACTGAGTTGTCTAAAGGGAACCGAAAGGAAATATTGTACAGTGTTCCTCATTCCACAAATGCTTTTGTTTGTGAGCAATTTGGCTCCCCAACGGAAGTGTTTAGCAAGATTCTGTCTTTGTTTACCAACTCTGCATGAGGTGACAAATGCAACTGGGGCCACCTTTTCCAGAACGATGGGACCAGTTAAGTTTGTGCACTGAGGTGCAGGACCCCGACAGCTGAACACTCTGAAAAGAAATTTGGCCACATTCACAGTTTTGGCGAAAACGAGCTCCATTTGGCTTCAATAGTGTGAAAACAAAGAAAAAGAGGCTCAGCCTGGCACAAGAATACAGGCCTGTCATATCAGAAATTCTGGGAAGCTGAGGCAGGAGGATAACAAGTTCAAACTCAGCCCGGGCAAATTAGAGACTTGGCAAGCCCTTGCCTAAAAGTGAAATTTTAAGGAAGGGTTGGGGATCTAGTTGAGTGTGAAGGCCCTGAGTTCAATCCCCAATACTACAGAAAGGAAGGAAAGCTGGAAAAGAGAGAGGGAGGGAGAAAAGGACTGAGGGAGGCAGGGAGGAGGAGGGAAGGAGGCAGAGAACACGGGTGCACAGAAGAATGTCTTGCCACGCCCACTGGGGAGAACTACTGCAACTGGTACAGGTGCTGGCGGAGAGACAGGGAGGAGGGACAGTTACATAGGTGGCCAGGCCAAGCACCCAGGAGAGGGAAGAGCAGATGTGTGATCACTGCTTCCCAGGCCTGACATAGAACAGGCCGGTGGTGAATCCCTACGAGTGGAATAAATTAGAATAAACGTTGAGGAGAACATTTATATTTTGAATAGAACTCCAGATGAGAGTTCAAACAGAAAAAACATTGGCACAGAGTGAAAAAGGGAAATATTTAACCTCCCTAGGACAAATGACTCTTGAGCTGCTAACATTAGTCACGGTTCAGTAATGGAATCAGTATTATTTCCCACCACAAAGCACCACCGTGTTGGTCATTTTTGCATCACTGTGTTGAACACCTTAGATAAATCATCTCATAGGAAGGAAAGGTTTGTTTGACTCATGGCTCCAAATGTTTCAGTCTATGGTGAGAGGGGCCTGGTGCTCTGAGCCTGCGGGTAGCAGCACGTCAGCACATCTTGGCATAGCAAAAGTTCTCACCTCATGGGGAGGGAGCAAAACTAAAAAATCAAACCCTGCAGTCCTACTGTCCCTCAAGAACACACCCTGGACCCCCTAAACTGAGACCCCCTAAACTGCATCTCTCAAAGGTTCTACATCCTCCCAACAGTACCAGGTGGGGACCCAGCATTTATTTAGTGCATTTTCAGGGTTGCTCCTGACATAAGCAACAACCAGGTTTATTCAAATATAAACAGATGCTGCTACAATTAATAAAAAGTGCAATTTGTATGCTAAAAAGTAGTCATGCTAAGATACTTAAAAACCAATAGTTGATTTTTTTTTGCAACATTCAGTTTATTTTTCTGAAAGTTATATGTTGTGACTAATTTCAAAAATATTATAACATCATGTTTTAAGCACCATCAAGATGAAATGTAATGTTTTATTATCTTTAAGTGAATTAATGTCTGAAATTATATTAACTTATGTCAGCTGTTTTATTTTATTAATTTAAATGAAAATCAAATAATTAAGTATTTTACCACATTTGTCTTAAAATATTTTCTATCTTCTTTAAAGAATAAGACTTTTCAGTCATTATCTTTTTTCTTTTTCTGGAGAATAGCATATAATGTTTTTAGGTTTATATGCAATATCTTTATACATATCTATTCAAAACTACCATGTACTATTTTTTGAGGTGTCTGACATTTTTTCCCCTTTGGTACCAGGGATCTAACTCATGACCTTCCACTTGCCATGCAGATGCTTATGGTAAGCTAAATCCCTGGCCCAGTGTCTGACATTTACATAAACAATATTATAGTGTATACATCCACCTTTCTTTTTTCAACCTAATGTTTAGATTTAATCATTCAGTTTAACTGCTGATTAAATGCATTGTTTAAATAACTAAAGTTTATAAACCTACTCCTTCAAATAGGGTCATGTGTGCTGATTTCTTTGAGTTCTTTCTATTACAAACAGTGTTGCAGTGATGTTCCTTGCACTTAGCTTCTGTTGCACATTTTAAGTTTTCTCAGGTTGAATTACTAAATGCAAGGAAATGCACAGTTAGAAGAATATTAATACAGAAGCTTTGCCTGAGGTCCTCAGATGGCAGATATCAGTTATCAACTTAAGATGTCTGTCCAAGATAAAACATGATATGCTAGTACCCAAAAAGTGTTTCACGACTTGCACCCATGTGGAATATAACAGGGTCAGGTCACAAAAAATGAAGGGGACCGAGTTTGTGAGAAGCGTGCTGGTACAGAACAATGCTTAAATCCCGTACTGTGTGCGGCGCCCTTTTCCATCCATGTTGTGTCCTAGTCCATCCACGCCTGTGATAAGGTCCATGGGTGGAGGAGAGCGCTTCAAGGAATCGCTTCTCCAGGAAAAGGACACCGCATGTGGGAATTGGGCACGGGGATCTTGGAATGTTTGTACTGATAATTGTAATTTGTGTAATTCACATATATATATTTTCATGTAATACTCAATATGAAATCGAAAATAGAAACTCCAGAGGAGTTACTAGAAACCCTCTAGATAACCCCTTTGTGAAAACTAATTGTGAAATTTTACCTTCTGTGAGTAGTATGAGAGAGTTTATACAGAGGCTTTAAATGAAAGAGCTCATGGAGGAGGATTTACAAAAGTCCTGTGAGACAACTGCCCTGAGACACTGGACAGGCAGCCAGAGACGGGCAACTAGGACACATATGTTACACCACCGGCCACCTAAGACAGGCACAGGACCAATTGCTGTCCTGCAGGCCCACGATGGGTAAGGCCTGGTTGGATTCATGTGAAGAGTCCTTGACCCAAGACAGGCGCTATCCTCACAGGGCCTGCCATACTCCCATAAGTGATAAGGGAACTAATGTAGGGAGCGGCATGATAGCTTCACAGCTGCCGCTCCATCTCTCCCTCCTGTGGACATCCAGGTGCGTCTGCTTACATTTTCCAAGCTAATTAAGTAACAAGAGTAAAGTGTTACAAAGGTGAAAAAAGTTAATTAACACATATTGTTTAAGATTATCCCTGCCTGGCCCTAAGCCTGGGACACTTCCTGCTTGGGGCTTAAGTTACTGCCAAAAGTTAGCAAATATATACTCCAGCTTCTAAAAATAAAATAGATTCAGATTCACTCATGTACTGGAGTGCAGTGTCTTCTGTCTCTCACTCGCCGACTCCCTGACCACTTTTGGGACCCCTGAGCCCTGCCGCAGCTGGACTCCGGCAACTGTGTACCCTGCTCCCTCCAAGAAGAGCAGAGAATGGAGTTGTTTTCATCTTCATCCATGGAACCAAGCTTAAAGGGCTTAATGTGTGACCTCTGTGGTAGCATACAAGATAGAAAATATAGGGTCAATTTTCACCCACTTAACCTAAGGGGCTGAGAAGAGCTTGCTAATAGACAAGCCGCAGGACAGATGGCTGCTTTCTCATGGTCTGCTCTCACCACAGCCATGGCTGAGTGTCCACCGAGGGACTGTTGCAGGCCCCTGAGAAACTCACTGTGGCTGAAGGACCATGGAAGCTCTCTTGAGGTGAGCTGGTTATTTGGCACCTTTCCAATTTGAGTCCTTGTTTTAGTAACAGGACAAAAAATCAGGGGAGAGCACGATCGGATCAGAGTAGTGGCGAGGAGATTGTAACTGCCCAACACAGCTTTTCAGATTTCCTGGGCTGCCTCCTGAACCATGCTGCCATACCTAGGGTTGGCCAGGGCTTGACCAGTGCATGCCAGGATCACACTTTTGCCACTGTCACATGCCCAAAACCATCAGCCACACATGCATAGCTTCTGAGTTCTCCCTCCATTTTCAGTTCCAAATGAGACAGGTGGCACCCAAACCAGATGCGGAGGGGCCCAGATGACTTATCCTTGAAAGGTGGCAGAGCTGCCTTGAGATAGGAGACAGATGGGTCAGTCTGTGTCACTTCCTGCCCGCCACTCACCGCTCAGAGTCTGGGGGAATCAGTACTGAAAGTGTGTAAATGAAGTGCTTTGGTTCCAAGCTGTAATGTGGTTTGTCCTGACAGGTCTCCTAAATAGTCAGTTGCTAATAAGACTCTGAAGATGGAGCATGGATGGCTTTGAGGGAGGCCATGGATTCACAGTTACAGGATATGGGAGACAATTTCCATGCTGTTTCCCAAGCTGTCCCCAATAGTATCAGCTCAACTAGCCCCAGTTCTATGAGCCCTAGTGGAACATGTGCTTTCCTTGAACTGTCTTTTGAACTCCTCCCTCATCAGACATCTTTTGCTCTCACTTAGTGAAGAACACCTTTGTTCTCATTATGTATTTAAGACAGTGTGCTCCTTTAATAAACAGAATGGTTGCCAGCCCTCATGTCATGAATCTTCTTTCTTTTCATGTGACACAAGTCATTGGAGATCATCACCATCATCCTCAATACTGGTTGGAGAAACCCCAATAACTGCAGAGTCAGGTCCTCTGCACAGGCTACCAGAGCTTCCGCTGGGTTCCTGCTGCATCATGAAGCGGTGACCAGCAATGGCCAGTGCAGGAAGAGCTTGGCTCCAGGATCTGTGCTTTAGAAAACCTCGCTAAAGACATAACAGTGTGCCAGGATTAATCTAAACATAAAGCGAAGTGTGGAGTTTTTCAGATCACACAGAGACTTTGAATTTTAGCCACAAACCATAGAAGCAAGGTTGTGATTAAGAATTCTCAAGAGGTTTTAAAATGAGATTTCTATACTTAGGCAACACCCAAAAGTGCCTAATCTCCTTTGGTGTTGGATAGCATGCTCAAACCCCTGTTCAGAACTCTCACCTTTCTGGGACACTGAGCTCTTTCTGTCCTTTGCCATCCTCTCCATGAAAAGCTGAGGTTCCAGGGGACAGAGCTCCACAGCTTGCTTACTCCTGGATAATCTGCCTTCTTGACATCCTGGTCTGGGATTGCTTCTCCTTTTTACTGTCTGCTCAGCTGTGTTCTTATTTTATAGTCAGCATTTTAAGTATCTCATAATGGAACAGTTCTCTTAGGAAATCTTATCCACAGTATTCCAGAAAAAAAAATTTTTCAGAGAATATTTGTTGTACTTTGAAACAGTCTTAAAACCACACACACATACACAAATGTTGCAAGACTCAGATGAAGGACTTGTTCCAGAAACTGCAGATAAACTGCTGGCATGGTGTCCATCTTCCGCCTGCCCTGGCATATCTTAGTGCTTGCTGCCAAAATTAATGATAATAGTACTGCAGAATCTCATAGAAGCACCCAAATCAAGTAACTCACCTGATCTTCAGACATGATTAGGTTTTTGTCATTGCCTAAATAATGTCCTTCATGGTAGAGAGGTTCTTTTTGAAATTATGGGCTTTATTTTGCTGTCATTTCTTTTCATCTTCTCTTAATCTGGAGCAATGCCTGTATCTTGCCTTGACTTTTCCAACCTTGACAAGGCTGATGAATAAAGGCTGCTTATTTTGTATGATCCTCAGCTCGGGTTCTCTGACATCTAGGCATGGATCTTTTACATATCAAGTTTTTCTTGAAGTGAAGGTTGTTCTGATGACACATGATTTTTATTTGTCCTGACACTGACGACATTAACTTGATGAAAAGCACATCTATGAAGCCACTCCACTGTATAATTTCCCTGTCTGGTTTGTTTTGCTTAATTTTAGAATGAATAAGTATAAAAGTGGGCCCTTCATGACTTCAGCACTTCCTGAAAGGCCATTTCTTTTAATGCTGTCACAGTGGGGGGACTCCATTGAGCATATGAGTTTTAGGAGACACCAATATTGAACCATAGCTCTATGTGACATAATACTGATGCTCTAATGGTCCCATTCTGCCCCCAGGCCATGTCAGTGCAGTGAGCCAAGAAGAACATGATATGTGTAAATATGGTTGTGTATACACTGTGTCTCCCCAAAATATGACAATCAGTCTGGAAAACAATCAGTCTTGAAATCTAGAGGTGAAAAATGCCAGCTTCATCAGCCTAGCCCTGGCTCACCTGCCTTATAGAGCAGCCACTGAGCAAGATGCCTCTAATTCTAAGCCCTGCCTACCTCACTCCCATGAGGATTCTTTCCTTACTCCCCTTAACTCCACCATGCCATGCCAGGTGGCACCACCTCCTGCAACAGGGTTCCATTTGACTATGAACTGAGCCCGGACACCCAGTCAGGCAGTCGCTGCTAGAAGTCTTTCTCACATAGTGACATTTGGGCACCGCTGCCCTGCACTGCACCATTCACTGTGTGCATGTTTGATTTGTCTTTCTTGGCTTCTGATACTCCATGCCAGGCATCAGATGTCTGATTTGTTTCTTTATAAAAATCTTTTCAGAGACATATTTGACTTATTTATGTAGGGGATTTTTGTCTCTTTAATCTTTAGAGGCATTTATTTTATATTGTTATTCAGATTATTTCATAGAGTTCAGGGATCCTAGCATCTCTACGCATTGTGCTTGTATCTGTCTGTCTGTCTCTCTCTCTCTCCCATCCTCCCTCCCCCTCTCTCTCTGTCTTCCTCCTGCTCTCTCTTTCTGTATTATTTTACCACATGATTTATAATTTTTATGGTGAGATAATATTTCAAGTGCTTTGTTTTTTTCTGAGAGACACTGTGGTCCTGGTCATGGGAGTATATTTCTGAAGCAGTTTTGAATTTCTGCTCCTACTCCCATAAGGCTATCAATGCACAGTGATGAAATATAATTACTTCTAGTTAGGGAATCTCTGAGTCACCAAATAGCATTTAGGAATCCCAGACTGTGAGAGATACAGGTCTGAGTTATAGTAGCCTCTGAATATAATTTTTCTAATCATTAGCACAGACCAAGAGAGATCATTTCCTCTTCATCTCCTAGCAATGGTAGACTTTTCCAGAGTGCATTTCTTGGAGGGTCTTTGCTTTATGCAAAGGTCCATTTGCAACATCATTTCAACCAAACTCATGTTCACCAAAACAGGGACATCCATCCTGGTCTTTATGCACACCCAAGACAAATGCAACCTCTGTATTCTAAACCTGCTGGCTTTAATTACTCCTTAATTTCTGATGCCTGCCATCTCCTTCTTATGATCGAAACTATGTCTTGCAATAATTTTTCTGGTATTCCCATGGGTTTGTAGTGGAAATTTTTGGATTGAAACTTAGTCCATTTTTCTAAACTACCATTGGCACTCCATCAGGCACCTCGGGTATGTCACTTGTGACCATCGTGACCACGCCTGTCTCTTAATCTGGCTTCTGCAGCAGTTATTAACTCTATTTGGACTCTGACCAACTTCATCAGACACAACCTGGGAGGTTTTATAAGCCATTCCAAATCTATACTAATCAAGGAAAATAGATGGGACTGTTTCTCTGCAGTGACAGCAGCATTAATGGCAGTCTCAACGTCTTTCACACATTTCCACGTTCCTGCATAAGTCCACTTACTTCAGTGTCCTTGACAACAACAGCTCCTACTATCCAGCCTCTGCTTGTGCTTTTCCACTTTGAATCAAAGCTCTAAACAGTGACAGTGGCTTGAGCATCCCAGTCACAGCTTTAACACCATTTCACCTTCCTAAATGGACATCAAACTTTGTTCATTTTTCACAGTATTAGTCTGTACCCCAAATGTAGTTTGACATTCCTCTAAATAGTGACGCTGTAGTCACTTAACTTTTAGACCTGGTCTTAGGGGTTCCCAGTGCTGCAGTGAAATTTACTGTGACCACACGGGACCTGGTATCACGCCAGGCATCTCTGCCTTGGCCTATCCAGTTGTAACAGCCTCTGAGTTACGTCCCCACTCTCTCGCCATCTGTCATCTCTATGGCTGTCAGACCAGTCTTCTTCCAGTGATCCCCTGAACACTTCTCTGCAGTGCTATATCATTTTAAACTCAGTGCAGCAACCTAGATCTTCTGGATCTACTCTTTCATAGTCTTTATCATAGATTTCTATTTGTAGGTATTGCTCCCTAATTTAAAAGCTTATAAAACAGAAGCAGTTTGCTTCTATAAAAAACCAGATGGTCTTTCTCAACTACTCAACTCCACCACTATAGCAGTAAGTAGTCGTAGATCACAGATAAACAAATGCATGTGCGTGTGCTGTAGTACACTGTTGGTTACAAAAACAGGCAGCTAATCCACTGTCTATATAGTAGACTGACTAGTATATAATGACTATATAGTAATCTTTATCTTTTGCAAGTGGAGAAACTTTCACAAATATTCAGTAATACTCATTGGACATTAATACTAATTACCAATAATATAGGAAAGAGTTTAAAAATAGTCTCTTGGCCACTCCATCTCCAATAAAAAGTATAGTCATTCCAATTGAATTTTAAATCCCCATATATGTTAGTCATTTTCTTGTCCCTAGAACAAATACTTGGCATACACCACACAAGAAAAATAGGTTTATTTTGGTCCACAGTTTCAGGGAAGACAGTCCATGGTGATCTAGCTCCTAAGAAAACACAATATGGTGAAAGGGCATGGTGGGGGCAGCAGGGAAGCACACAGAGAGAGAAGAGTCAGAGTGAACCTAAACAAATCAGTACGTGCCCACTGGCTCACCTTCTCCAACTCCGCCTCTCTTCCTAAACATAATCCAATTATAAATTCATCAATGAATTAATCCCCTGATAAATGTAACTCCTCCATGATGCAATCACCTTCTAAAAGCCCTACGTCAAAACACATGAGACTTTGATGGAGGGGGAGGGGGCATTTAAACCATAATACATACTAAATATCAAAGTTTCAGGATTTGCCTTGTGAAGACTGAAATCTATGAATCATTTACTTGTCCTTGACCCTTAATATTAACTAGACATTTCAATATCTTTCTAACTGTGGTGGTTGATCTGGTTCAGAAAGATATTTTTCAGAGAACACATAGATGTACAAAATCACAGATTGGCAGGCCCAAAAAAAAGAAGTTGAATGTGGATATTCCCCAACCATGGAAATTATTTCACTGATTGTCCTCTTATCTTGGTTCCTTTCTGTTAAAGTTCTTCTGAAGTTTACAAGGGCTCTTTGCTGTATGTATCAGTATGTATCCTTTCTTTCCCTCTGTATCACCTTTGCCTTCATAATATGGGAAATAACCAATGGAACAAATATATGTTTAGAAGCATGTAATGATTGCTTGGAGAGAATATTTTTCATTAGTGAATACATTGCAGCCGTCTTTTTGCTTTGATCATTTAGAAGTTTGGTTGATGTAATTCAGGCCAAGCAATTCTAAAACCCCAAAACCATCAGGTTCCTGTATCTGTGTTTCCAAAACCAAAATGCACCACTTTGTTAAATCTCTTCTAAACTGACAAGCAATAATTTCTAAGAGACAGCCCTTCATCACTGCACATCTGTTTCTACTTCAATGCGTAATAAGTATTGAATTTCAGGAGCTGTTGAAGTCTGGCAAGAGGAAAAGGCAAAAGAAGATTCTAGAAAAAAACCAACAGAAGTAGGAAAAGGTCAGGTCCAAAATGCTGTTTACATCATGTTGCAAGACAAGAGTTCCCAGAGCTATGTACTTTTCCCAGCACCCCACACTCTCTTATGCAAAATGACCTGTCTACAATGTTTTAATTTTGTCAAAATATTTTGCTTTCTCTTTCATTCTGCTTTCTTTATCTTATTTTAATTTACAAACAGAGAGATAAGAGACAGCTAACAGGGAAAATTCTCTAACAAGAATTTAAGGTGATGGGTTTTTAAAAAATTGATACCGCTGCATCATGTTGGAACTTGGGGCACTGGGAGAACAGGTACCCAGCTCACCACCCTGGTAAGCGGCTGGGGGCCTGCCAGTGCACGGGTTAAGAATCAGACATGGATCCATCCCCCCCGCCATTAGCAAGTGGGAGCCAGAGGTCTGAGCATCTCTTGGGAGGATGAATGTGTGCAGTGTGGCAAGTAAGGGGGATTTCCTTCTACCATCTCTTTGAAGGCAAATATTTTTATCACTGTTTTGCTCAGTTCTGATTAATGATACTGCTCTATTCAATATTCTGTTTTTAGATGTTCAATATTTCCTTCCATTTTGCTCTACCTGACTGAAAGAACAGCTAATGTGAACAGAACAGGATGTACTATTGTGCCTATTGCTGTTGTCCTGGTGACCTGCTGTGAGGTTCTATACCAGTTTCACTGCACTGCCTTGCATGGGTTTGTTATGTCTTGGTCTGCTGTATTTTGCTACTTTCAAAAGAAAGAAGTAGATAACAAAGTAACAAAATACCTCCAAAACACTCCCAACTCCACCAATGCTGATCCATGGGGCATGGGTGAGGAGAAATTCAAAAACAAAGCAATAGAATAATATAAGATGATTAAAAAGTAAATAACAACAACAAAACAGTCAGTAAGGTGCTGAGCAACCTGAAACAGGATATAACTAAACAGATAATGGATTTTAAAAGCAAAAAGAGGAAAAGAAAGTGCTCTAAAGTACATAACTGCATTTATGTTTAAGTGTGTAGGATTGATAACCATGTTGCTAAGTTTTTATTGCATCATTGAACAGAACTGTTTGCAGCCTCACTGTTTGAATGTCCACTTTGTATGCTTTAATGTTGTAACTTGAACAACTATGTCTAAGAAGACAATATGTAATTTATCAACTAGTAATTTCTTATTGTTTATTTTTTTTCTGAACTTCTGTATTGTTTCTACCCTTTTTTCTGTTTTGCTTTTTTTCTCTTTAAATAAAAATTTTTTTAAAAGTTGATAGCGTTCACAAGGAGGCAACTACACAACATGGCTGTGACTCCCTAACTGTCACTGACTTCTAAACAGTGCCTCTTAAGAAACTCCTGGCATGGACAAGGGTACATCCTTACTTCCTCTGCCTGCAGGGCTATTTTTTTCCTTTCCTCCTTCTTCTTGGAATGACCCTATCAAGAGCACAAGGTCCTGCATCCCACAGAAACTGCCCTTTCCCCTCTTGCTCCAGACCCCAAGCCATGATGTATCAGTCAACTGTTAGACATCCTGCATTAACCCATTTCTCACTACTATAACAAAGACAGCATTGCTGGAACAAATACCTATAACCAATCAATTTACAAAGAGAAAAGATTTATTTGGAGGCCACAGTTTTGAAAGTTTCTACCTATTATTAGCTGGGTCAGTGCTTTAAGCCTCCATGACATATGATTGATGTAGATGATGGTACTTCATGACCAGGAATCAGGTAGAAAAAGAAGGTCACAAGTAGTCTCCACTCTCCTTCAGAGGCACATCTCCAGTAACCTAACACATACTACATCTCTTAAAATTTCCACCACTACCACCAGTCACATCACTCTGGAAAGACTTTAACACAGAGACTTTGGGGGAACACATAGATCCAAACTATATGTGGCATACCTACATCTCTCAGGATCTGATAAGGAGAAAGAACTCACACAGATAACTTAAATACTAGAGTTGGTGGACATGGTGTACAACAAAGCATTGCTGAGATAACTCAGAGATAGAGACTGTTTGAAATAATTCCATGCCTGGTGTTGGAAGTGAAGGGGAAAAGTTACTATGACCAGGACCTAGAATTTCAGAGAAGTTCACAGACCTGGCTCAGATCTCTGAGGAAAGGCACCACCCACACTTTTGAGTTCTCAGAATGTCAGATAAGCTGGAAGCAAGGGCAAGGAGCCATACTGAAGGAAACAGTAAGCAGGAAATAAGAGCTTCCCCCAGTTCTGCCTTTTCATCTAACTATGGGGCATACCAGGGACTCAGTCAGCAAAGGAGGAACAAAGGATATAGCTTAGAGCAGTCCAGATCCAGAGTCATAAGCAGAGCTGAGAAGCTTTATCCTGACTTGAGAAATGTGGTCTTAATAATCAGCACAGCACCTGGTTCATACTAGCCAGTTTTCTAACACAGAGCAAGAAAGATACAAAGACGAGCTTTCTCGGAGATACTTCCCCAAAGAGCATAGCTTGCTGAATGAAATAAGTAAGCCAAACAGAAGTGTATTTAGGGAAGAGATAATGAGCTGACACTGGAGGTGTGCAGTGACTCTGTAATGGTCAGTTTCATGTGTTGATTTGGAGGAGCTACAGGTATCCGGGTGTTTGGCCAAATGTTACTCTTGATGTTTCTGCGAAGGTATTTTTACATGAGATTAGCATTTAAACCAATATACTTTGAGTAAAGCAAATTGTTCTCTAGAACACAAGAGCCTCTTCTCCAACTGGTTGAGGCCTTAAGAAAAAGGGAAAAAACTAAATAACAACATCTGACTTGCTCAAGTTGAAAGGAATCCTGCAGGCATCTGCCTCTTGTCTCAATGTAGTGCTAGCTCGCCCTGGCTCTCCAGCCTATATGCTTACCCTGCAGAACATGAACTTGGACTTCCTAGCTGCTACAATCACAAAACCCTCTCTCTCTCTCTCTCTGTCTCTCTCTGTCTCTCTCTCTCTCTCTCTGTCTCTCTCTCTCTGTCTCTCTCTCTGTCTCTCTCTCTGTCTCTCTCTGTCTCTGCCTCTCTCTGTCTCTCTGTCTCTCTCTCTCTCTGTCTCTCTCTCTCTCTGTGTCTCTCTCTCTCTCTGTGTCTCTCTCTCTCTGTGTCTCTCTCTCTCTCTGTGTCTCTCTCTCTCTCTCTCCCTCTCTCCAGACCCACACCCACACTATTGGTCCTAGTTCTTTGGAGAACCCTAACACAGGGTTTTATCACACAGAAAGTATTTAAGACTGGATGAAGTTAATTGAGAGACTGCTACAACACAGGATCAATTTTTTTTAATTTTAGAGATATTTACATTGTTCTCTTATTGCTTCTTCAACACACACATGCTCACTAGAGAGGAGCTGAAAAAGAACGAGGTAAGTGGAGAAATAGAAGCCAAGAAAACAGACCCTATCTGTTGGGGCAGGGACTGTAAAGAAAGAAGATTAGCGCTTACATCAAAGTAGAATGGACATTTTGGTGCAAGACTGCATTAGGGAGTAGGGAAAGAAAAGCTAGAAGAAGGCAGTGATCTAAGAGAAAGTTGCTCATGATTGCTGCCCCAGTGTCTCCTAGATTCAATAAACTGATAGTGTTGTGTCAGATCAATACCAGAAGGTGAGAAAAGGGGAAGAAAACAGGGAAGGAAGGAAGGAAGGAAGGAAGGAAGGAAGGAAGGAAGGAAGGAAGGAAGGAAGGAAGGAAAGAAGGAAGGAAAGAAGGAAGGAAAGAAGGAAGGAAAGGAGGCAAGGGTGGAAAGATACAAGACACAAAGAAGCCATATAAGTATCAGCATATAAAGAAGTCAGGGCAAAAGCCATTAAATTAGACTGTGGATCATTTTATACTTATTGAAGTATAACTCACAATAACATTATAACTGACATGAATCTAATACATTAAATAATAGAGTATCATAGATAGGAGGAAAAATGGAGGAAGGAGAAATGTAATCTTCCAAAAGTGATTATAGAATTATTAGCCTGAAGAGACCAATAACCACAGTAGAAATTGAAAAAGTTATCAAATAATCACTTTCTATAACAAGTCTCAGTTAAAATATTTTATAACTACAAGTCCAAATGCTTCAAGGAACAGATAATTCCTAGGCTGAATTTTTTTAGAGCATATAAAAAGATAAAAAGTGACCCAATTCATTTCACGATTCTAACATAACCAATATTGACCCCAAAATCTGACGCCCCAAAAAAATTTAAACAAGAAAAGTATACACATCTTGAAACTTCCAGAAAGATGGCAGAGTGGTAAGGAGCAGAGAAAGAGCCTCTCTGAGATTTGGTGTCTGAACACTAGAATGTAACAATGCGAAAAAGAGAAGAAGGAGAAAATTAGATGCCCGGGACCCAGGAAGGATCTGAAATGAAAAATGAAGCCCACGGGGAGACCCAAAAGAGAAACTTAAATGAAGAACAAGGTACCAGATGGTGTTTTCTCCCTGAGCCTCGGCTCACTGCATGGGAGGCATAACTTGAACTTGCAGACACACAGGGACTAGTGGAAACCCCACAGGCCTCCACGGAAAATCGCACCAGTGGAATGCAGCAGTGAATGCAGTGGACTGCTGTAGCTGGCGAGGTATTTGGGTCAGATGTCTTAAAGGAGAGGACAACTGGTTAAGAGCCATGTTGGAGAGAGGCCAACTGAGCTTGGAACTTAAAGTAACTGCTGGCTCCGTCTGGAGACACCAGGCCAAATTCCAGCCAGCAAGAAGCACATCAGCTGCTGAACCAGTCTGATTCCAGCCTCATGGCCAGAAAGCAGCCTGAACCTCAGTGGAAATAAATGTGCAGGCTCACTGCCATTATTAGGTGCTGGCCTGCTAGGGTTAATCAACATGGAGTGGGACTCTGCATGCACACATTGTGTACCAGTGACAGCAGAGACACACGTTACAGTGGACATTGTTGGCTATTTTCTTTTTCTTTTTTCTCTCTAGTCTTGTTTTTTGTTTGTTCCTCTTTGTTGTTTGTTCTTTTTATGTGAGTGTGAACATGGTTTCTAGTTTTTCCGTTGTTCCACTGTTCCATTCTGTTCTTGTTTCTATTTCTTCCTTCTCTCTTTCCTTCCTGTCTTCTTCACCACTTTCCCAAAGTTTGTGCGAGCCTCCTTTGTTCATCAGCCTTCCTTGTAATCTCTTCCCTTTATTTCTCCTTTTTTTCTCCTAACTTCTTTTAAATTTTCTACCCTGAAAGTAGAGGGTTTATTTACTGCATGCAACTTTCTAATTCATTTTAGATTTTATTATATAACCACAAATCTAGCTCATATAGTTAACGGTAGCAAATTAAGTTACTTCAGTTTGTCGTTTCTAGGCTGTGTTTCATGCTATTGTTTTTGCTGATTATACTACTTTAGACAAATCATTGCTCTAACCAGCTGTTCTGCCTGGTATTCTGAGACTTTGATTGCCTCAGTGTCAATGAAAATATTATAGGCAAGTGCAAAAGAACCAGTGGCCAGGCTAAGTAGGTAGTAACATCTCATCCCCAATAAATTGAAGAGTTAGAAAGAATCTTGCAACAAAATCAACACCCAAAAGCCAGCTACACCTGGAAGGCACCTCTGAGAAGTACTCATTTCCTATGGGTTCTAAGTATTAGCAATAAAGCTGCTCACTATAAGCAATATACAAGCATCAGTGCAGGAATTAAACCAAAAAGAAGAAGAAGAAAATGAGAAGACACTCAAACAAGTTGCTACCCAGATGCTTAGCTCACCAAAGGCTAACTCAAGGGACATGAGATGGAACAATCCAAAAGCCACCTATCTGTACTCATCGAAGAGGTAGCAGTAGACATAACAAAGCAAATGAATGAAGTTCTGGAAAAAAATCAAATTAGAAATAATTTGGTAGATAACTTCAGAGATGGTGACCATAATAAAAGACATGTTTAATAACTCTATAACAAATATAGATTAAAAAATGGGAAGAGCTTAAAAAAATAATGGAAACCATGAATGCCCAACATAGGAAAGAAATGGTATCCATAAAACAGATTCAAACAGATATCCAGGAGACTAAAAATTCCATTGAAAATCCACAGCACAATGGGCCAATGTGAGGACAGAATCTCAGATAAAGAAGACAGGATTGCAGTTAGTGATCATGAAAAGAAAGATTTATTAAAAATAGCAAAGGACTCTGAGAAATAAAGCTAGCAGCTGCCAAACTATGCAAAGAGTAATAACAAAATATTGATTGGAGTCAAGGAAAAGGCAAGAGATAGCACAAATGACATTTTAAAAAAACCTGGTCCTGGCAGAAAATGTCACTGGCAGGAAAAAAGAATTTGACATACAGGTAAGTGAGATATATAGAACTCCAATCAGACATAATCAGACATAATCAAAAACAAAAGCAAAACAAAACACGACATCAAGGCATATATAAGCATCAAGGTTCCAGAAATTCAAATAAGGAAGAAAATAAGAAAAGGTGGAAGAAATGGAAACAAAGCTTTTGTAAATAAGGAGGGAAAGAGGAATTAAATGTAGGGTAGGAGAATGAGAAGAAAAGAATCAAGTTCTATCATGCACAGGCACAAATTCCCTATCATGAATGTGATCATTATGTATCTCTAAACTGTACCAATAAATTTAATAAAAAAAAAAAAACTGTACCCTTTTTTTAGTTCAATACTAACTCTCAATAAAGTGCTAGGAGATTCAGTTTAGTTTTACTTAAATGAATTGTCCTTCATGACCAAATAAAATGATCCTCAAATACAAAAATAGATTCAATGATAGATTTTTTTTTAAAGTATCAAAGCTACAAACCAGTAAAAAACAAACTGTAAGATAATGACCACATATGCAGAATAGTGACTTAACAAAATTCTCAGCTTATTCATAATGATCTATCTTAAGGCTACAAGTGTTACACTTTACAATGAAATATTACAGATATCTCCATTAAAATGAGAAGAAAATTATACAATAGCCAGGGTCATCACTATCATGTAACATTATTCTGGAAGTTTTAAACTGTTGAAGTAACTGAACAGAAATAAGTATAAATCTTAGAGAAAAAGGAACATTTCTTTGCAGACAAGAAATGAGAATATATCTAAATTTTCCAAGAGGATTTATTGAAAACCAGTCTGAACACAAATATGTAAAAATCTATCACCTTTCTGTATGCAGTAATAAGCAGCTAGAAAATATAATGAAAAATTCCCTTTGCATCACAATAACAAAAAAGATGAAATATCTAGGAATAAACATTTTTAAAATGTCAGCTTTACATGACGAAGAGCTAAACTTTACTGAGAAAAATTTTTGGATAAAAACTTAAAACTTGACATATTAGTGAAACAAGTACATCACCCACTCATTAAAGGGAAAAGACAGATCCCAAAACCCTGGATTTAAAAGTAAACCTCATTAGTGGGAACATTTGGAGGGACACTCGTGGCAAGGTATCTTTTACTGTAACAAATTGTTTTGAAAAGTAAACCTCATTAGTAATCAAAGAAATGCAGATGAAAGTCAAAATGGCACCATTTTCCACCTATCAAGTCAGAGAAAGTTCTGTTTCTTTATTTTTGTTTTTAATGGCACTACTCGATACTGGCAAAGGGGACATAGATATTTCTAGGGCCAGTATATCTGGGTCAATCTTTCTGAAAAACAGTTTACATCATATTACTTCAATGGTGGTATACATTTATATTTAGTAATTTTCCTTCTAGGAATTTCTATGAGAATTTTATATATATCAGCAAAGGTGTGATGAACTTGACAGCAGATAAGAGAGAGGGGATCTAAATGAACATTAAAAAATCTTAGTGCATTATAGTATATTTATACACTGCAGTACTCTACAACCATTAAAGTGGTGATTACAAAGACTTTTAATACCAAGGACTACTCATTTGCCCCATGGTAACCTGGTTGCTCAGCGAGAAGCAAGGTCTTGGTAACGCGGCGGGAGAGTCCAGGGTTGGCCGAGATGCGGCATCTCTCTCGCCATTCTAGGCATCTTCAGCTGCTACGTCCAGGACAAGCATTGGAAAGGCCAAGAGGATGATGACCAGACCTCTCCAAACTGAGTGAATGCCGACTTCCTCCAGAGCACCTCCAAGGAGACGCCAGTTCCCTGTTTCTCTTTATCCAGCCGTCTTAGCTCTGAGCCCCTTAAAATAGCAGATAAATTCTTTCATTTCAAAGAGAGTGCTGTTCTTGAAGCAAATCTATGGTCAAAATACCAACAAAGCATCACTTTCCCCAAGCGCTGCTTGCTTTGCTTTTTCCCTAGATAACAGTGATAATCTGCTACAAAGAATATATTTTCGATGTCAGGAGTTTAAAATCACCTATGTTTAGACATCACAAGGTACTGAGAAGAGAAATGTATATAGTCTGTGTTATCAAAAGCACAGTTGTTGGGCAGTCTGAATTGTGGTGAAGCGGAGGAGCAGTGGGCCTGGTGGTTTTCACGGCCTGTGGCCTCAGCCTCAGCTGAACTGGGAATGGTTGCGAGGACAGGCCGGGAAGGACTCAGGCAAGGCCAAGTCAGAGGGAGTTTCCTGGTCGCAAAGGGCCTGCCTGTAGTTCCCTGTGGGCCTCATCCACCAACTCCTGAAGTCCAGGACAACCAGCCACGGGTGCGTGGGTGCCACAGCCACTGTGACCATCCTGGAGAACCTCATAGAGGAGGTGACTGAACTGGCGGGAAATGCACCCACAGACCTGAAGGCGAAGCGTATTACCCCTCGCCACTTGCAACTTGCCATTCGTGGGAATGAAGAATTGGACCCACTCATCAAGGCTACAGTTGCTGGTGATGGCGTCATCTCACGTATTTACAAGTCTCTGATTGGGATGAAAGGACAACAGAAGACTGTGTAAAGGACCCCTGGATCCCTTAGTATCTCAGGACTCCAAACACTCTTACCAGCTGTCCAGCACTGGTGATTCCAGTGGACTGTATCTCTGTAAAAAACACAAATCTGCCTTTTTATGATTCTATTTGAGCAAGTGGATGCTCAGTTAGCTTTCCAACCAACAAAATGTCTGTATGTAAGTCTTAATCATATTTAAATGTTACTGAGGCTTAAAGAAGGTGTTGATTCTGAAGTCGTAGGTCTTGATTGAGTTGACAGTTTTTAAAACTGGATTTTAATTGTGATGCTGAAGTTATAGTTACAAACATGTAGTTTTGTATGGGCATTATTTCCACTCTGGGGATATGTTCAATAAAGCGCACCCCTTCCCCCAAAAAAGAACTACTTATTTGTATTGTTTGGAGAAAAACTCGATATGAAATCACATCAATATGTCAGCTCGAAACATTTTTTATGAAAATAAAAGGATCAAAACAATATCACAAAATGTGAATACTGGCTGTATCTTGGTGCTGGATTTTAGATAAATACTTTGTGAAAAATGAATTAGTTTACTTTATCTTTTGCTACTAAAACTCTAAAAACATACACTCCTACTTGAAAAAAAAATTATAAACTGAATTGGTTGATGTGTGACCTTCAGTGCTTCAAAAACCCCTCTAACATTATATGTAAAGTCCTTGTGTCTAACTAATTTGTGTGGAGATGGGTAACTTTTGAAGGATTTTGGCATCTCTGAATTATTCAAACCCACTGATAAAAACTTTTAGGAAGGGGTTTTAAAACATCATCATTACATAACAATCATGTTCCAGACCTGCCTCATGCCTTTAAAGGGTTTATGACATTTCGAAGACCATTAGTTTAAAATTTAAGCTTCAGCAAAATTTCATTTGTTTGATAGTCAAATGGAAAAATTCTTAAAATACTCTTGAATATCTTTCTCATTTAAATTACAGCTGCAACCAAAGATGTCATTCCATAAATATTTATTGTATGCCTATATAAGGAAGGTTCCATGAAGCATGAAAATCTTTTTCAAATAAAAACCCCTGGTCCAAGGAACAATCAAATAAGGAGTATGCACTATCCCTTACATGATGATATGCTTACTGTTGTACAGATGTGTATGTGTGTGCACATGTTAAGCATTTGGACATTTCTTTACATTTTTAAAAAGTAAGGATGCATACCAAGGCAAATGGGAATAACAACATAAAATAAAATAAGCAGGTGACTCAACTGGGACAAAAGCTAAAATAAGGCAGAAAGGCTAAGAGAGGCCAGGAGTGAGGTCAGTACAACTGGTCCATGCCAAAGTTTCGGGTTTCCTTGTAAGCTTAACAAAGCAGTAACCGCGATCTGTTAAGTGATACTTAGTGCACTAAAGATAAAAAGAAACCAGTTACTCAAGAGAAGCCAACTGCTGCCAGTTCTGCTATCAAAGGGAAGGTTTTCCCATGGGTCTTCAGAAAGAGGGCAGTTTGTAATATAATGAACATCCTCACAGGATTAGATAGTGAGAATATCCTTATGTAAAATACAGAGTGAAACACACATATCATGTATCTATCACTGGGGTCGCACTCACTGATCAGACTATTTGAAATTTCAATAAGCCATTCCCTTCTCTCATCTTTTCCCTCATCATTAACTCACATTTCCTCTTTTTTTAGCCTGTCTTCCCTATACTAGCGTATATGTAAATCCGGTGAGGGTAGAGAGTTTTGTCTTTTCTGCTTAGAAGAACACAGAAGTCACCAAATGTATATTGATAGAATGAACAAATGAATGAATGATTATCAGTGTTATTGTCGTTATAGACATTATTATTGACAGGATTCACAGAGCTCCTTTGTATAATCCTCAAGGCTAATAGAGAATAAAATTAAAACATAGTTTACCAAAATCAAGTCTGTGAAAACCGAAACCATGTGTTATAAGAATGTGACTTTCAACAGTCAAGGTATGACTTTCAGGATGTCTAAGGGATTCAGTAAACTGCACATTTATAACAGTCCTTCATAAACATAGATTTAATCATTATGATGAAGCTACAGATTGGGGTTACATTATTCCCTGAAGACAGAGAGCAGACTCACTGTGCTCCTAGGAAGTGCACAGCTGTATAATCTGTCCAGCTCAATGGGTAATAAACACGAACATGGAGCCTAAAAATGAAAATAAGGTTTGTCTTCTCCCTGCAGAGACAGGCCAAGGGAAAACCTTAGCTGGAGCCAAGATTTTTCTCAGGGAAAGAGCAGTGTCCACATTTAATACAAAGACAATTAGACAACCACAGCCCCAAGCACTTTTGCTATAGCTTTAGCTTAATAGCTGTAAAATTCTTAGCCTAGAAAACATGTACAGCAAGATAGCCAAATGTTCATCTGTGCCATGAAATATCTTAGTGAGAATCTCATAAAGTAACACAATCTTTTAGTGTATTCTAGCCAAACATACACTTGGATAAGCACACATGTTAACTTGTTGGATAGCTATGTTTTCCATAAGGGGCTTAGACAATAAAATCACATGTACCTGGCATAGAGGATAAAATCCTCCCATCCCACTTGGGGAAGGTGGAAATTTATTTATGTAATTCACCTCAAAGTGGTATCATTTCCTGTTGAAAAAAAAATGTATTGTTACTATACATCTGTCAGATATAGTGGTTACGTTTATCTCGAGGACTTGGTAGACATCATTTTCTATTTTAAGTAAGAGAGAGAAACTACAAAACCTCCTATTTCATAACAATATTTGATTCTTAGTAGCCCTTGCACACTAACCAGACTCTCACATGGACAACTATTGGTAATGTAAAGTGAGAAGTGGATTCTAGGGTACAGATCCCACCTTGGGACTGAAAGTCTTACACCCCACTGCTGCTGGGAGTGCTACCCATACACAGCTCTCCAACAGCCTCTTTAGAATGCATCTCTGCTGAGAAGAGTTCCCTGGCCTAAGGCCATGCTCCTTCCAGGGTAGGGTCACAAATAAAATATAGGACAGTTACATTTGAATTTCAGATAAACAACAACTATTTTTAGTATGAATGTGTGTCAAATAGCGCATGAGATACATTTACACTAAAAAAGTATTCCATGTTGGTCTGAGATTCAAATTTAAGTGGTCTTCATGCAGTTTTATTTGCTAAATCTAGTCAACTTATTCCAGGCATACAAAAGCCAGTAACCCCTATACAGAAAAGGGGAGGGTAGCCGCCTACTCACTGCAACACTGGACAACTCTGAGGAGTCAGAATCACTGGAGAGCTCACCTGGTGTTACTTGAGGTTTTCAGTGAGACTATATCAGAGCCCAGCTTCCCTCTCTGTTCAACTCTGCTTCCCTTCATTGTCCTTAATCCCAAAGAGCACTCCTAACCGACTTCCTGCACACTCATCTCCCTCTAAAGTGGGCTTCCCTGCAAAGTTTGGCCTGAGATAGTGCCATAAGAATAGGTTGCTTCCAGGATTCGGCTGCTATGAACTGTGCTGCCATAACATTGGTGTGTACACTGCCCTGTAATAGGATGTCTTTAACTCTTTCAAGAAGATACCTAGAAGGGAAAGAGCTGGGTTGAACTGAATTTCTACCTTTAGTTTTTTGAGGATCCCTCTAACTTTCTACATGCTCACTCCAGGGGACAAGAGTAGGGGAAGACTCTGAAAGCTGCTAACATGAACTTCCTTTCAGGTCTCTACTTCAAATATTGGTACAAGTCATGCTATCTAGTTAATAGTTCATTGCTTCACACACACACACACGAATATTTTTTCTCACAATTGTTCAGTTAAATAACTCCAAGGAAGATGTTGCAGTTGATATGTGTAGCACCAGTCAGTTACTCCAGAATGTATTCTTTTTTTTTGGGGGGGGGGGTAGTGGGGATCAAACTCACAACCTCATGCTTACAAGGCAGGCACTTAAGCCACTGAGCTAAATCCCTGGCCCCCAGAATGTATTCTTATACCAGGTGGCATGGCTTTTAAAGGATCTATTTGTCTCCTTTTTCTCAGGGTTCATTTTAAGGAGAATCATGTCAGCCTTTCTTGAGTCTAAAATTTATTTCTCCCATTAGCTTTCTTCTAGCTAGAAGTTGCTACTTATATGAGGAGTGAAAATGGGGGAGGCTGCATAATTGTGGACCATTTACACCAATTCTAGACTTGCTCTCTAGGCATACCATGCATGAGGTAGATTCAAAATTATGTTTAAAGATACCAAGTCAGAAGCTGAAATACATCCTAAAGCACATCATTGAATAGTTATTATTACTACATCACTCGAGCCACTTTCTCTTCAATTTCTTGTGTGTCAGCCAATTGTCCACATAGAAGGCCAGCTCCTACTTTGGGGAGATACCCTTTCAGTTTCCTTCTGAAGTTAGCATTTCACCAGGGTGAAAGTCGCATGAATCACAATGGAGTCATTTGTATCAAGCCCCAATAAAATAAAATATAAAGAAGACATGAAGCAGGAGGAGACCTGATGTGCACAGCTTGATAAAAACTATTACAATACAGGAACTACAGGCTTACACAAAGGCCACTGTAAAACACTTCTGCCAGGATATCAGTCAACCACAGCCTGTCCAACCTTGAGCTGACACCCTCCTGGTGACCAAGAATTAGTGCTTCAAAATAACATATGGCATCCTCCTCATTTTACCTTTAGAAACTTCCCTTGCTGCAACATCCTTGAATATGTATAGACCACTTTGGCATGGATAATCCTCTCGAAATGCTACTGCCAAATCAACTTACTAATCTTTTGAACAATCAGTCTCCATTTGCTAAAGAGTGTTTGTTAGCTAGGAAAGTGTACAGGTAAAAAAAAAAAAACTTGGAGTACTTCACTTCACCTGTGAAAATCTTAATTTATATAATTTAAGTTTCATTATGACTCCTTTGATGTTCCAAATATTACCACTTCTCCACTCACTCGGCCCATCCCTCATTTTTTTTGTTAAATTCAATCTCTGTCAGAATGGTTTTATATTCCTTCTGGAATACATTGACACAAATTTGGTAATTGTTACATCATTCTAGAGGTCAGAAGTCTGACACATCTCACTGGGCTATTTCAAGGTATGGATAAGATTGTTCCTTTCTGAAAGCTCTACCTGATAATCTTCCCTCTGCCAATTCTTTTGAGTCACCCACATTCTTTGGGTTACAGCTCATTTCCTCCATCTTCCAAGTCAACAACATAGAATCTCTTTGATCCTTCTCCCATCACCCTTTCTGTTCCCATCACAGCCTAGAAAGGTTCCCCACTTTAAAGAAAGCTGCGAATGGATTGAGCCCGCTCAGATAATGCAAGAGAATGTTACCATATCAGGAAACTTAATCACATCTACAAAATGCCATTTGCCAAGAAGTTAATGTAGAAGGTAGAAGAGTAGAAGGTGTTATTCCAGCCAGCATATCACAAAACACTCTTCCTCCTCTGAGATAAATCATGAAAGTAGATCCAAAAATATGTGAAGAGTTAAATAAATAAATACAACTGTATCAGATAAGAAAAATTAAGCAAAATAAGCCATATTATACCTTCTCAGCGTGACTTTCTTCCCTAGGAAAGTTTGTTAAATGATTGGAAGATAATAACCCTTTGCAGAAACAGGCAGCCTATCACAAACCTTTTGTGTCAATTGATACAATGTTTAAATACAGCAACTAATCCAAGATCACAACAGCTCTAGTATGGAAACTAAAACTGTTGTAATTAACAAAACATATTAGCACTTCTAGAATTATCCTAAACATGGTAAATCAGTGTTGCTGAACTATGAACTGCACTGATCTGAACGATAGGTAATTTTTCATCCAGAGGAAAAAATCTTCAAAATCTTAAAATAATTCTAATTTCAAACTCAGTTATAAAAGTGACTTTTCTGTGTGAAATAAATTTTTGTCATAACCCTGTTAATACCTTTAGTTGTATCACACTGAAGTAGTAGAAGTACACCTCTCTCCTGTAGCACAAAAATGAAGAATTCTCTTTTAGAGTTGTTTACAAAATGTTAGGACAATCTTTTAAATGGGGCATCACGAGACTCCTAGAAAAGTAATTAACATTCTATGGGAATATAATCATCTGTCTAATTTTCATAATATAAAGATATTCTGTTCCATGATCATTTCAAAACCTTTGCTGTTTTTAAATTTCTTGAGAAATCTATATGCAAATTATTTTTCAGGATGCAGCTTTTATAGGTAAACATGACCAAAATTTATTGGTTTCTCCTTCCTCTGTGAAAATATCTCCACAATACCCCATTTGATTGCCCAAAAGACTTTTAAAAAGCAGGATTTTGTTGAACTTCTTGACACTATTAGTGTAAAATTGTGAGCCATCATTCCTAATCTATCTCCAACACCCCTGCTTAAAAACCTGTCAGTGACTCCTTGCCTTCACTCTTCCAAGAACTAAGAGAAATGTCTTAGCTATTTTTCTTTTCTGGGACAAAATACCTAACACCCTCAGGTTGAAAGAGGAAAGGTTTATTGTAACTCACAATTTGCAGAAGCTTCCATCCATAGTCAGCTGGCTCCAAGGCAAGGAGGCATGACAGAGGGTCACAGCAGAGAGAAACAGCCCATGGCAGGGTTGACAAGAGGCACTGAGCCTTCCTTTCCCTTTCGATTTCAACCAGGCTACTCATCTACACCCAGGGTGGGCCATCCTGGTATTCACACTCAAAACTATGTTAAACCAATCAGTAATCCAGTTATTACATACCTTTAATCTATCTTGACACACCTATGATCCAGCCAAATCCAAATATACCCACCTATGAGCCTGTGAGAGTCTGGGAAGACATGTAAATATAAGTGCAATTATCTTAGTTACTTTTCTCTTTGCTGAGACAAAATACCTGACACCCAAAGTTAAAGGAGGAAAGGTTTATTTAGCTCACAGTCTGTAGAGGTTTCAATCCATAACCGGCTGGCTCTAAGGCAGGGTGGCTTGGCAGAGGGGAATCACAGAAAACAATTCAGGGCACTCACATGATAGCGAAAGCAACAAGGAGACTTTAGCTGTGTCTTTCTGCCCCATTTTATACTCTATCTAGGCTACCAGGATTAAAGCAGTGCCAAACCAATCAGTGGACCAACTTACTAATCATAGACCCTTAATCCTAGAATTGCACCATGAATCAATCACACACTCTTGATCCAGCCACCTACGAAAAAGCCTATGACCACATGAGGCTTTGGTGAGACACCTGGACACAAGCCATCATAATAGCAGAAGCTAATGTAAACAGAGAAAATGAATCCCAGAGCAGTACTGAAGAAAGGAAAAATGTAAGAAGAAAGGAATATCAAGATTCAAAGTCAAGGGGAAAATGAAGAACACGACAATGGCACTCTAAAAACATCATTTCCTAGACAGCAGCTGGTATGTAGTTGGAACTCAGTAAATGTGCACTGAATGGTAAACTCTTTTGTTTCCTACTGAATGTTTGTTTTCTACATCCAAGAACGATCTGCCATCACAAAGACAGTGTGTTCAAAGATTACATGTTTTTGGAAAAGGGCTGACAAGGAGGGAAGGGGGAGGCTAAATACCTAAGTTTTCTTTTCATCTCTACCTCAACCAGATGCAAGATTTAAAGAAAATCACCTCAAATTCTAGGATCTGATTCCCTAATGAAGAGTTTGTGAAATTCCTTCAAATGCAAATTCTATCATTCCTGTTACAAAAGAAGGATGTAGTTATCATAATATGACTTTACCCAGAGCTGAATTTTGCCTTTCTTCCCTCACACTGTCTATTACTATGATATTTTACCCTACCTTACTGCTGTCCCCAGCGCTTTATTACTTCCTCCGTCTCTTCTAGGGGAAAACCATCATCATCAGTAAGACCTCTGCCTAGGAACATACTGTTCCACTTTCAACTTCCCTTTCCAAAGAGTTTGGATTCTGTGCCTTTTCGGGCAGAGAGGACCTTAATGAAATCATAAGTACTAGGCAGATTTAGGTTTTCTTTCTTCTGAGAACAGGCACTGAACTCTAAACATGGTTTAATCTACCTATCACATTAACCAGGGGATATTAATTATCAGAAAATCAAGAGAAAGAATTCATGCCCGTCTCAAAGTTTATCTTGACAAAATGTTCCTAAGAGCATTCTCAGTTGCACAGAGCAAGTCCTTATAGGTGTACACAACAAGAAATTCATTTCTGTCATCTCTTTTTTTTCACTTAACCCTGGTGTCAAAATAGGTTTCTCACAAACAGATTGAAAATAAAATCATATATCATTTATAGGCAGCTCAAGAAAGCAAACATTTATCTAAGCTGCTTTCTGAATATTCAGCCTTAAATAAAAGATAGGAAAGGTTCTGGAGTGTTTTACCACAAGGTCTACTGAGAATGGCCAAAAACACAAATCTGTTCAAGAATTCTTCCCAAAATTAACCCTATTCCTTCAAGTCTGATATGTCCTTGAGATATAATCAAGTGAACTAACTAGCAAAAACCATTTTAAATAAGAAATGCTTTTAATGAAAACCAAAGAAGCAAGTGTGTGGGCAGCACTCAAGTCTAACATTTCATCTCATTTTACTGATTGCACAGTAACTATTACACTTATTGAATTTATGGCTTCCTTAGGGAGAAAATGCAGAAAAAGAAACCAAGTTTTTATCTTACTCTGTGGACATCACTTTTTTTAAGCAAATTCTAGAAGAAAACGATAGGCCTCATTAATTTTGAAATCTTCTGAAAAGTTAAATTAGTACCAAAGGATAACTCATGAGTCTAATTTGTCAACACAGAATCTAAATATGCAAATTTCAGGAGTCATAAGTCAGTAAGGTTGACCCTCTTCTAAATTAGTCAGAACTTAAACTGATCAAAGATAATTTCTTCAAGGAAACATCATGATATCAAATAATTATTTAAGAAATTGGAGTCTCTTTAAATTCAATATTCTCCCTGAGCAGAGAACTTATCTACCTCTTTTCTACACAAAAGTTATACTGGGTCATGAAACTGACACTGTCTGTGACACAGTGACTCACCAAAAAGACTGGGATTCAAATCGATGGTCCAGAGATCCTGGAACTTTACTTCCTGGAACAACTCAACATAAAATTTAGAAACCAACTAGCTTTTGATTCTACAAAATGACCTTTCAGAGTTGACTTATATTTTAAGGGGAATAATGGACTGATGAATAAATTCTTTGTTAGTTTCAAAAAGCAAACTGAACTGTGGCAAATAGAGGTGAAATTTGATAGGGATGGATCTTAGCAGTGAAAAGGGGGTTCATTAAAGATGAAGACAGGCAGGAAAAGGAAAGACTGAAGATCCAGAAAACATGGTGGGTACAATAGATACTAATAACTATGAGGAGGTTGGATAGTAAACATCAGTTTCCTAAAATGTTCCTGAGACTAGTTCCACATGTAATAAACTCAAATCTTCCTTCCGTTCCACCCACATCTGCCTCCTTTTCCTAAAACTTAATGTAAGAATTGTTTCCCAGTAGTGCTTTTATGAGGAATAAGAGACTGCTATTTGCCAAATGCTATCCACAAAATTAAAATCTAGTTGTTTTGGTTTATTTTCATTTGTTTCAGCTACGTTATAAATGGTCTGATTTTTCTTCATAGAATAGGGAATTGGAAATACAACTATAAATATCTACTTCTATCTCCTTTCAACACAGTATATGGAAACTTCCTAAAGGGACCAGATCTTGAACTTAGCAAAGCTAGCCACAACACAGGTATCTTTTCCCCTTGATCTCATCCTATTCAGAAACTACTGGAAACGACAAACATAAGCACACGTGTTTCAGTCATCAAGAAGACATATTACTACACTGTAAGCTTCTCCCATCACTGTCAGTGGGTGTGCTTACAACGCATTTGAGTAAAAGAGACTGGCTAGATGTACCTTTTGAGAAACTCTTGTCAGGGAATGACACTCAGCAATGACCTCCTGTTACTCCTCCTTCCAAACACACAGTCTCATGTGGATGCTCGATTCAGTGTTCGTAATAACGCAGGACTAGTTTCTGATTGAAGAATCTGTTTGGTCTAGTTCAAGTCATAGTCTATCCCTTCATATATCTGAAGCCACCTGGAAGAAAGTATATACATCAGTTGTCTTGCCTTTCTCACAGTTGCTACAAGCTTATAATGATCAGATAGCAGACTTTTGCATCAGCCTTCAGGGCTCTGTGATGTAGCTATTCCAGCCCTGACACCTATTTGATAGCCTCTATGGTACCATGTATGTCTTACTTTTCTTGTTACTGAGACAAAATACCCAACATGCAATGTTGAAGAAGAAAAGGTTTATTTCAGCTCACAGTTTATAGAGGTTTCAGACCATAGTCAGCTGGCTCCAAGGCAGGGCGGCATGGAACAGGGACATAGCAGAGGAGGAACAATCTACAGTGAGGTAAGAAGCAATGAGCAACAATGGTGAACCTCCCTTTCCCTTTTATCCCACCCAGGTTAAAAGCATTTTGGATGATTCTATCCATGCCCAGGACAGGGCTTCCCATTATCCCCAGAACTACACTAAACCAGTTAGTCCAAGTATCTCACATTGTATATCCAGCTATCTCCTAAAAGCCTCCTCTATCATGAGTGCATGAGACTTTGAGAGAACATCTAGACTCAAGCCATAACAATATGTCTACTGTACTCTTAGGATCCAAACAATGTGATGTTGGTTGTGAAATAATTCTTTAAATATATAGAGCTCTTGCTAGTCCACAAGTCACCTTCATAAGTTATATGATGGGATCCTACATTAATCTTAGAAAATATCTTTATTTTAAAACCAAATAGACTCAGGGAAGCTAAATAAGTTATTTGTCATGACAGGATTAATGCGTGATACAGCCAGAGTTTGAACTCAGTCCAGCAACCCTCACTTTATATTTATGTTGGAAGTGTTCCAACATATCACATGTGTTAAGCCTTTCTTAACACATGTGAAGAAATCCAAGTCTAGAAACCCAGCACATCCACCTGGGGTGGGGTACAGCATCAGTAGCTAAACACTGAGATTGGTGAGAACTCAACGAGGTTAGAATTCTACCACTGGGTTCACTTTCCGGAATTGCATTTAGTAGAGGATAACTACTGGTTCATCCATGTCCTCAGAATTTGAAGTGTATGACAAGATCATCTGAGAAAGTCTAGAAAAACAAATCTTTGATCCCAGTTTAACTAGAATCTTTTGCTGAAGCACAGATGGGCCTGGAAAAAATGTGGAGCAATTGTTTTGATTGGATATATTCTGTTTTGTTTTGTTGGGTTTTATGATCTTTAAAATAAAATAAAAAATAGAAAAAAAACAATTGGAAGTAGTTAAAGGAGCCAAAATGGGAAGAACCATCTGCTTGCAGTGGTGGTATGTATGGTGACCTGGTGGTTCAAGCCAAAAATGCAGAGTCCCTGATTGCTACTTTGTTTTCTAAAGGATTCACCAGACCAGTACAGGCTCACCAGGGATAACTCTTTTTCATTAATTTAAAATCCACTGATTAGGAACTTCATAGTATCTGTCAATTCCTTTCACTTTTTTATACTCTGCTAGTGAGAACAAATCACAGGTCACACCCACACTCAAGTGGAAGAGTGACAATCTGGGGATGACCGCAAGGTTTCACAGAAGTATAATGAACAGGTCAGATCTCAGATCTGTGGGCCAAAGATGGACTTCATAACTAATGGGACTGGGACAACTTCGTCTGCCTTTTTAGAAGATAAGATTACATCCACACTTTACACTGAGTACAAGAATAAACTCCAAATGGATCAGCAATGTCAACTTAAAGTCATAAAACGATGCAAGCATTAGAAAATAACCATGGACAAATATAACTTGGAAAAATTTTCTAATTATGACAGAATACACACACATAAAATTGATGAATCAGATGACATGAAAGTCAAAATAAAACCTTCTGAATGACAAAAATATTCTATAAACAAAATCAGAAAGCCACTAAAGAGCAAAGATAAACTAGTTTCTATCTGTAACATAGACAAAACACCAGCACTTCCAAATGTGTGAAGCATAAACTCTCAGAAATGAATATTATTTAGCCTTTAAAAAGGAGGAAATCCTATTTCATGCTACAGAATGGGCAAACCTGGAAAATATTATACTAAATGAAAGAAGGCAGCCACAAAAGGGTAAGTGCTATAGGATTCCACTCCTGTGAGGTTTGCAGAGGCAACGGAACCATAGGGAAAGGAGTCGTGGCTGGCATTCTGGGGTGTGAATGAGGGTTAATAAGTAAAGAGATTCAGTTTTGCAAGATGAAAAGATTTATGGGGATGGATGGTGCCAATGGTTACACAACATTATGAATGTATTTAATACCCTGGAAGTGTATGTTTAAAACTATACAACATGTATATTTTTAAGTCGGTAATTTGTAAGTTACATGTATCTTACCACAGTAAACGAAAAGAAAAAATGAAAATCTTAAAACAGACTCTTTCAATGAGTCTCATTCAAATATAGATTTCCAGACCTGGCCTTAGACCTACTGAATCAAAAACAGCTAACACTGAAGACCTAGGATTGTGAACAATTTGAGAACAGTCAACTCTGCTTTCCATATTATTTTCCATATTTTATTTTTTATTGGATTTGTTAAGGTTACAGAGTTCTCACACTGCCAAACCATGCCTGGGAAGCCAAAGAAGGAAACAGTACAATGGAATACCTCATGCACTCATCACACAGTATACTGAAACTTGATTCGTGCATTTTTGTAATTTCATAATCTTTTTTAAAATTTATGATGAGAGCTGTAATTTAAATCTGTTGTAGCTCTTCAGATTTCCACTATAGTGTGCTTCTTACCAGTGTTAGTCTTATAAATGTGGATATCATTTTACTCCAAATTATATGTAACTCCTTTCTGTGGTTTTCTAGCAATGTATTTATCTGTTCTTGTAAGTAGCATTAAAGAGTCTCATGCTGTTTTTTACTGGGAAATGTAAGATTAGTCAAGTTAGGAGTAAAATCCACTCACTCCTTTAGCAATTTCTCTATCAGACACTTACAACTCTACATGTAATTGCCTGTTACTCTACCTGCCAGTCTTAGTTCCAGTCCTTATTTTGAACACCCACAGTTCCAATGAGGAGAGATTTGTTTTACTTCACAGTTTCTAGAAGTCTCCGTGGTCCTGTGGATCCAGAGGGGCAGAGTAGAGAAAACTCCTGCCCATTTCACAATATCCAGAAAGCACAGAGGGAAAGGAGCAGCTGGGAGGGAGGAGCAGCCTCCCAGGACACACCCTCAGTGACTCACCTCTTCTAACCAGGGCCCACCTCTGAACAGCAAGTCAGCTACGAGCCCTGTAATCCAATTACCTTCCAAAAGCCCCCTACCTACGAGTGCATGAGACCCTTAGGGGACATCTAGTATAAACATAACATTCCCCGAAAAGACACGGGCACTTGCCCATCACAGTATCCTAGCATGTGATAACCAGTCAATAAAGTTTTGTTGAATGAATAAATGCAAGAAGTCATAGGAAAGTTTCATACATTGAGAAATATAACCATGTCTAAAACAAACCCTCAAAAAATCTGTGGTTCACATATTATAGAAGGTTAAAACATACATACAAATGTTGTCATTGCCATATGAGGTAAGCTATAATAAATATAAATTATAAAATGTTACAGGAACCATGCAATGGGAAAAGTACCTTTCAAGGGAATACTCAGGGAAGTGTGCATGAAAAAGATGCTGCTAGAGGCAGCAGAGGGCAAGCTTTTCAAGGAAGGAGAAGTCCACAAGAGCAAAAGAAAACTGGAAAAATATAAAGTTGCTCAGGAGAAAAGTTGACTAAAGAGATGATTTGAACTGGGATAAAATAAATACTAGTGTAAAAGAGACTGTTGGCTGTTTTATGACATCCTTCACCCCCCTCTTGCTCATTAAAAAAGGTCTCACCTAGTTCATCAAAAACAATAATTTGTGCTGTCATTGTTTGATTGTCTATTCATGTTTTATGCCTAGATATTGTAACTTGAACTACTTGTAAGATAACAATATGCGATATATTAACTAGTGTTGATTTCTTACTTCTTTTTAAAATTTTGTAGTATTTCTACCCTCTTTTCTATTAGAAGAAGAAGAAGAAGAAGAAGAAGAAGAAGAAGAAGAAGAAGAAGAAGAAGAAGAAGAAGAAGAAGAAGAAGAAGACGACGACGACGACGACGACGACGACGACGACGAGGAGGAGGAGGAGGAGGAGGAGGAGGAGGAGGAAGGCCTGAAATCTACTAAACCCTGTACTGTCTCACTAAGGACTACTTCTTGTTCTTTCTAGATGTTAGGTGTAACCACAGAGTTCTGTCTGGCCAATGGGATGTTATCTGGCTGTCCTGTGGGATTTTCTTCTCCTTGCGTTATTGCGTTCAGCACTTGATTGCATAGACTGAACTCTCAGCAGCCAGACTGGGCCACAAAGAGAAGCACAGAACTGGAGGATGGGAAGATCTAGAAACAGCCTTGGTCCCAAGGCCTCAAGAGCGTCACATAGCAGCCCTGGGCTACTTGTTTCTTGTCTTGTCTTACAGGAGGAAGAAATGATTTCTATATTGTTCAAGACTCTGTTGCATTAGCTTTTAATGTTACGTGAAAGCAAACCTATCTCTAACTGATACATTTTTAAAATATTTAAATGCAACATACACAAGAAGAAGCAAAAATACATATAACTTTTATTCCTTTAAATTGTGCAGGCAGCCTCTCCACTCATCACTGTCTTGACTTTCCTAAACCCCAGTGACACAGCTCTGCTCCAGTTAAGTAATGTTTACCACAAACAGAGCCCACGAGAAATCATCTTCAATAGCATCATCGAAAGCAATTTTCCAGCCTCTGATTTTGGTGTAAATCATTAGGGTTTTTGCGTGAGCATGCTGCAATTACAGCTAGGTGGCTGCAGATGGAATTAATCAAGGCATAGAACCAGGTCAGTTTCTAAGGACTTATTGCTGCCAGTCACAAGAGGACAATGTGCAGGATGGGGGAGGATAGAACCCTGAACTTGACTGATGAGGCCAAGAGCTTCCCACCTCTGAGCAGATGTACTAACCCCTCAAGAATGGGAATCCAGCTCAGAGGGGATGGTTATGCAGCCAGATAAATGTCTTATGCATATTTGCCAACAAAACCTGCCACCTTCTGGGTAAGTACAAAAGAGAAGGAAGGTTCTGTGTAGGAGGTTCATGAAGTATGGTGGAGAAGATGAGATGCACAGAATTCCATTTCATACACAGTGTTCACTGAATGGACCATTTCTTCAAAAGTGCTGTTCAAAATCCTGGAGCTGATGAGCAGGGCTTTTGGTAGGTGTCTGAATCACGGAAATAATAAACCCCCCTCTGCCACATCATTTTCTGTCTTAGAGCCACAGACCATGGCCCATAACTGTGAACCAAAATAAACTTCTCCTTTAAGTTGTGGGTGTCATGTATTTTGTTTGACAATAAGAAAAATGACTTGGACATAGACAATGTGTGGTATTCTTTGAGAAGTAGGGTCTGGTTTGAACACGTACCCTTTACCTAGAGAAGGAGCTCTCAGGATAGAAGGGCAGGTGAGGTCTATATTGTAGAATATAAACACCAGACACAGAAGTTGTACTTTGATTTAGTAAGAAGCCATGTAAGATGCCTGTACAGGCTAATTACTTGCTCTGAGAACTGGCTTTATGAAAACCAGTCTGGTAACAATGTGTAGGCTTCTTGCCAACAGAAAAGCTTGGGTCTCAGCAGACACCTTGGGGAAAATTTATGAGATGCTAAATGCTATTCTTTCACCTTTAAACACACACACACACACAATTATCTTTTTATATCTAAAACTGTTTCTAACCTGAGGCTTCGTTTTTGGGTTTTAATTGTGGTAGGCTGTGCTCTCGCAAGGCCTGACTCTATTTGAAAAATTGTGTGCACAACACACCATTAAGAGACCCAACTCCTTCTCTAGCAACTGCCCAGAATCATCACAAAATATGTGTGGCTGTTGACAGAAAGCAATAGCCCTTCCTACAGCTGGTGAATAAATTGCCTATTAGCAATCCCACATCATGCTTCCATGTCAGATCAAGTAGATTCAGTCCTTAAGAATGACTGGAAAAATCTTATCATTAAATAAATTCTATACCAAATCCCTAAGTGTTTTCTTGTTATTTCCCAAATCGGTTCCTCCTTCCGGCTTATTCCTGAACTTTTGGAGAGCTGGCAAAATCAAAGATAAGCAAGAAGTTCATACTTCCTTTACACTGCTCCTCCGGGGAAGGCCCTTCAGGTTCTTGGGATCTATATTTTAGAACCCCAATTTAAATGTATTTTTTAACTCCCATGTTGAACTGCCAAGAAGAAGCTTCTTCCTTGATTAAAGTACTGATGCATAAATTTTGTACTTAACATTTTTCTTCTATACCTTGAACTCAGCTTAGTGAGAAGCTAGTAAGAAGTTTTTAGTGAACTTTCAAGCTTGAGGTTTGAAAGTTTATTTTCAGGTATCAATTGTCTAAGTCTTAAAGCAATAGAGTTCTGTCATTTTTAAGTAGCACATTTCATCATATGTGCTATCGTGTAGACCCATAAATTCCTCGGGCAAGTGTGGATAGAGAAGGCACTCGAGACGGGAGATCAAATGCAAGACTTGGGGTCCAGCTGCGCAGTGTACTGTAGCTCGTGACTGAGAGATATCCTAAGCATTTGCAGACTTGGTTTCATGGTTTACAAAAGTGAGGACGACTGCCATGATGAAGTGAGCTAGATCCACACAGCACCTGAAATGCAGAAGTCGCACACTTGGGTAAGTGCCTCAGCCCTGCTCTGAGCACGTCCAGGAGTGTCATTAAGGTTGTGAACTTGTACAAATGACTCTACCAGTCTGGTTCTCTACCAATCAATTTCCTTGCCTGTAGAAGTGAGAAAGGTTAAATGAGCTGATTCAAGTCTCTTCTAGTCCTGAAAAGGATTCTTCAATTCTGCTCTAAACATCACAAAAGTGGTAAACAATAGGGAAACATGGCAAAAGGTGCAGGAAAACACAGACAGAGAACAATCCGAAAAGAAAGAGAATTGGAAAGGACAGGGGAAATCAAGCAAAACTGATCTTTTCTTTCCTTCTTTCCATTGGCCTTACTTCCAGGAAAAGAAAGACAAGATCAGGATAGTGAAGAGAGATAAATAGAAAAGATCAAGAAGGAAATTAAAATAGAAAATGCATTATATATAACTTGAATACTATGTTAGATATACTGTTCCAAAATTACTATGTTAGATGTAGTGGGCTGTCTTAGGAACAACCCCCAAAGGCCAATATCTTTTCTTCTCTTCCCACTTAAAGTCTAAGATCCTCATATACATAAATACAAACACAGGATTTCAGTATAAATCTATCTCTCTCTATCTCTCTCTCTCTCTCTCTCTCTCTCTCTCTCTCTCACACACACACACACACACAAATATAGTTCTAACTCTATTTGATCTTATTCACCATGGCTAGGCAATCAAGAATACAAAGAGGATGAATGTGTTTACCTCCTCCCAGATGCAGTCATGAGACTGTTGGAGGAGAATTTAAAATGTTTTAAGGACCATATACTTTCTTAAGGAACAGGAGATTTTTCTTCACTCTGCACAGATTTTTCTTAAGAGTTCACCAAATAGCAAGCAAGATAGCTGGCATTCTCCTAGAATTCATAAACAGTGTCCTTGGAAGTGCTAAGTCTTTGCAATAGAGTTCAAGATTCAAAATGACAATGTATTCCTAAAAAATTTTATAGCCCCAATTAGACTGTAGGCTCAAGAGATTTTTTTTCTTGTTGTTTATGTGCAGTTTCTATTTGCCTTTTATAAAATGATAAATTTCCAATAAAAACTACTTTTTTGTGAAAAAACACATTGTGGGAATTCTTTCACAGATACGGATTATTTTAAAAGAAACATAGTAGTTATATTGAATTCAATAGAACAATCATACCGATGCCAATTAACTGAAGCCAGCAAGAGTTACTTTTACTTCTAACCCAATCAGGAAAAAAATAAAGGCATGTTGACTAGGTGCTTTGATATCGTAAAATGAAAAATTACATCAGCTTAATTACTTTCTTTAAAAAAACCCTAAAATTGTATTTCTTGCAGCATTACAGAAGTACTTTCTGGTAATCTCTCTCCTTCCTGCTAATATTTTCAAGCCTGCTTTAATAAGTGGTTTTGTTAATAGTGCTTTAATTTCATGTATGTATTGCTTTTGCTTCTACCTTTTGCCATTTGTGAATTTTAGTTCTTTGGGGTGAAATTCAAGTCACTGACATGGAGCTGACTGTGCTCCTGACCTCTCTGTGCCACCACAAGCTTCTCCCCATCTTCTGCCTGCCAAGACTGGGACAAAAGTTTCAGGAGCACCCTTCCCCCTCAAGGAGAGACTGGAAATCATTATAGCAGGGCACTAGTTCTCCCCAAGTCTGTAAAGTCAGATGTGTAGACCCATAATACGAAGGCCTCCCTCTGCTGAAATTTGCACTGATGATGCAGAAGTAATGATGGATAGAACTGCAGCTGCTTCAGGTTCCAAGAAGGCACCAAACTCTGCCAGGAGTCCTTGTATTCCTCACGCTATGGACTAACAGAACTTTTGGTTGGGGTTTTAGTTTTAACATGAGCTTCATTTTAAAATGTCCTTGATGAATGAGTGCAAATTATTTCATTACAGTGCAACCCTTGTGAGCAGATCATTCTATGTGATAAATGGACACCCACGTAAACACTTGGGATACATGGCACAGTACTATGCTGTCTCAAGGAAGAGTGCTACTCTCAATGGGTTGAGAGATGAACTAGTCCTCTTTTGATGGAGCACTACTTTTTTAACTTTTTTTTTAATTTTTAAAGAACAAAAGAGAAAAAAGAGTAGAAATAAAACAGAATTTCAAAAAATAACGGTAAGAAATCAACACTAGTTAATATATTACATATTGTTATCTTAGAAGTAGTTGCTCAAGTCACAAAATCAAAGTATCAAAAAATGAACAGACAGTGACAGCACAAACTCTTCTTTTTGATGAGCTGACAGAGAATTAGTAGTATGGTTATCGGTATTGCACACTTAACCATACATACAGTTAAGTGTGTATACCTACAAGTCATTCTTTCCTTTTGAGCACTTCTGTTCCCTTTCATTATTACAATATCTATTGTATATTTTGGATCTTATTATTCTTTCAGTTTTTTATTATTGTTATTTTTTACACTAGAGAGACAATACAATATTTACAAATGTGAGTCTTATTTATTTCACTTATGAGTGTAGTCTCAAGTTGCCTCCATTTACCTTTAAAGCCTCAAGATCATCCTTAGTGAATGCAGTTATCTAGACTCAGCAGACGTTTTCTCAGAAATAAACAAAGGGATCCTGTCATGCCAAGGAAGACAGCTGACAGTGTTTGTTGACACTGATGATGTTTGAGTTTTCAGGCAAAAATCAGAATTTCAGAATATTTGTATCCACTCCCTAAGGCTTGACAGTTTCCAGTTCTGAAAGACATTTCTGAGAAGATGAATAGAGAATTTGGTAGCTATGATTTTTAATGAAATGTAAATATATCTAGATGGTATGCATAACCCAGGCACTCAATATTTTCCAAACTTCCCAGGTATGATGTTATAAAATCATACATGTGTAAATAAACCATTCAAAGTATGAGATAGATCACTAGATTTTAATGTAATGCAGTAGGAGAAGGTTATTGATATTCAGATGCCATATTACAAGTTATCTCTAAGGAACTACAAAATGTGAAGTTTCGGTGTTGTATCAAAAAATTCTCTCTTTCCCAACAATATAGCAGCATGAGAACAGATTTTCTTCATATAAGTTAACCAAAGCAGAACAGACTCTCCTCATTTAATGACTGAGTTTCATTCCTGTGATTAGATTTTTCATTGAATTGGTCACTAAAATAGGAGTTGTATACAGTGCATACATTATGATATTCAGAAAAGAAATGGTCAAAGGAATCTCCAGCTTGATGACTTTGCTTTTATTTGCTTTGCTTTTACATGCAGTACTGTAGTATATAACAGAACATAAAGCTAAAATACTTTACTATACATTACATTCAGCAAAAATTGCAGTACTATATTAACAAGGTACACTGTACCAAAAAAGGACATTTAGGCTATGTAAGCAAGATGTACAAACTGTATCATAAAAAGATGGCTTGTAAGTCTGAGCTGTGGTAAATCCAAACAGTTGTTAAACAGGTAGGTCATTAAATGAAGAATATCCAGAATATGTACCTATGCCAGTGAGGACAAAGCACAATCCCTTCAGTGATAATCTGCCACCAGGTCACAAGTTGATCACCATAACACTAGGTAATGGCACTATATCAGGAATTCAGTACTGATCTCTGCTGTTGGCATATCAGGCATTCAGCAGTGACTGTAGCCAGACCAGCCTTTTTGATGAGTGTCCATGTTGCTGAGTCCATGCATAACCTCCATAATTGCCACCATGGCCACTCTGTTCATGCGCCCATTGGGCAGTGACAGAATGGCTGAAGAAGGAGGTTGACCCCAAACTACAGAACAGTTTGTCTTATCCATTTGATTGTCAAAGGTGATCCTCTGCTGAGGTCATCTTTTGTTGAGTGCTTACATAGGTAGCAAATATTTTTACATCTTTTGCCCCTATGGAGAGTTCTGTTCACACACCTCTTCACCAAATTATCTGTGTCACAAATTTTCCAGTTATATTCCTTCCAAATTCCCCATCATCCAACCAAACCATGAATTCATGGCTACAGACCATGAATCAATATGCAGTTGCACATCTGGCCATTTCTTCTTCCAAGAAAAACATACTACAAGGTGCACTGCCCAGTGTCTTGCCCACTGTGAAGGTTTCCCTGTACCAATGTCCTTCAGGGATATCCCAGAAAGGGGCTGTCATGCTACAACTGTCCATTTGCAGGTGGTACTTGAATAAAGTGCAGAACCATCTGTAAACCTAGTCTCCTCTCCCTCTGATGGCTAATTATACAGTACACCCCACAAGATCACAAGTTCATACTGGGAACCCAAAGGCAAGGAGCAGGAGCCAAGGTCACCTGGGAAACTTCTTCATATAATTTACTTGTACCTTCTGGATCTTCTCTGGCTCATTAACATATATAACAATTTCCATTTAAGTTGCTGTGTACATCCAGTCTTATGACACATTGAGCCAGGTAATACCTCGATCATGATAGGCAACTCAGATTGTGTGGTGTCCTAGTGTCCATGGGCAACAGTTCAGTTTCCACTGAAGACCAGTAACAGGTCAAGAGCCACTTATCAAAGGAAGAGTAGTTGTTTGTAGATGATGGCAGAACTTCACTCCAAAATCCTAAAGTCTTCTGCCGTGATGGGGGACCTGCCAGAGAGTCCAAAGAGCACCTCTACCTGCCACTGACACTTCACGCACCATTGGATCTGCTGGATCTTATGGCCCCAGTGGCAGAGCAGCCTGCACTACCCCTGGACCCGTTGCATAGTAAGTGGACTGGAATAAGACGCATAAGTGAAGAGTGTGTTGCTTCCAAAATCCAAATTGGCCTACTAGGTAACACACCTCTTTTTTGGTTTTAGGGGAGCCAGATGTAACAACTTAACTTTTATCTTAGAAAAGATATCTCTATATGCCCCATACCACTGAGATCCTGGAAAGTTCACTGAGGTAGAATGACCTTGAATTCTCATTGGATTGATTTCCCATCCTCTGGTTCTCCAATGGTTTATTGGCAAAACCAAAGTGGGTGGTACCGCCTGCTCCCTTGGCCCAATCAGCATAGCACCTTCAATGTAATGGGCCAGTGTGATACCTTGTGAGAAAGAGAGGAGACTAAGCTCCCTACAAACTAAATTGTGACACAGGGCCGGAGAGTTAACATACCCTGAGTTAGGATAGTGAAGATGTACTGCTGACCTTGCCAGCTGAAAGTTACTTGTTTCTGATTGACCCTAGGAAAAGGTATGAAGAAGAAGGCTGCATACCAAGTACCAGATGTGTTAATTTGCTCAAGCAGGAAAACCACATCTGGTATAGCAGTTACAATTGGAGTAACCACTTGATTCATTTTATGGTAATCTACCATCATTCTCCAACACCATCTGTCTTCTGGACAGGCCAAATGGGGGAATTAAATGGAAATGTGGTGGAGCCCACCAACACTTTATCCTTCAAGTCCTTGACAGTGAAACTAATCTCTGCAATTCCTCCATGAATTCAATACTGGTTTTTGGTTTACTGTTTTACCAGACAAAAGATACGATCATGGCTTGTATTTGGTTTTTCCAACCATAATAGTGCTCACACTACAAGTTAGGGAACCAATGTGAGGATTCTGTCAAGTACTAAGTGCATCTATCTCAATTATGCATTTTGGAACAAGCGAAATGACTGCAGAAGTGAGTCTGAAAATAAAAACACCAGAGTAAAGGCCCTGGGTTCATTCTCTCATATTATGGGAAAAAAAGTAAAATGTACAAAACTAGCAAAGGCACAAACATGCATAAAAGGTTGCCAAATCCACCACATGATTCATCAGAATTATCTGGCCTATTGGTTGAGCTGTCTAATCCATTTACAACCAGATTACTTTTTTGACAAGTAGTTTACAACCCTCAAGCCAATCAATCACTAGGAATCTTGATGAAAGGAAAGTGCAAACTCAGCAAGTACTATTCGTGCCACAAGCCTAGAATCTCAGGCAGTGAATCTTCAGCTGTTTCCCAGTCCACCCACTATCAGCACCTCTCCTGCACCAACTCTGACAAGTCTGTGTCCCATGAATGCCAATACTGACAGCTACTTTGGGGCCTGGGAGCAACATGAGAGGAAACTCCTTCCTTTCTGGTGTTGGAAACCATCAGATTAGCCCAGATTTGGTGCATTCAAGTAACCCAGGGCCTTCAGAAAAATTAGTCTTGTATGATTCCCTTGCTTCTGAGGGGCTGCTGCTGGCATCTTACAGGGCTCCTTGCTTCATCTACAAATAAGATGCTCAGACAGGGATGCCAGGCTAAGCACACATATTATACTCATGACACATGTACTCTGAGGTGGCTGTGAACACACTGGTCTTGAGGGTGCAACCTAGAATAAGCATGTCTGTGATGGTGGTAACCAGCTAACATGTGTTAGAAGCCTCCAGTGTGTAAACTGGACACCACAGTGGGGTTCGGAGTGTTCTGGATGCTTCATGGGTTGGTGAAGATTCCACATGCAAAGTCTTTCAGATAATTCTCATCCATCCATTGCAGAAAGCTAACAGAAGAAATCCTAGAAACTGGGGATATAGCCCTGGAGAGCAATTGCCTAGCATGAAGCCTCTATATTTGGTCTTTCAAAACATTTTCAAAGAGATCCTAGTTTGCAGTAGATCTGCAAACCAATCTATAAGTACAGGGAGACATGTAGACTGGTGTCTGCAGGCTGTGAGAGTCAAGGCCTTGGAAAGCACTGTAAGTCCTACCCCACTATTGCTGGTTCTTACAAAGCAGCTTGGAGAAGGTTCACTACTCTCTCCAGCTCTACCAAAACCATTAATATAAGCAATGTTTGGAAAATGCACACTTAATTTTTTTAAAAAGCTGCCCAACCTCCCCTGCTCATGGTTCACCCAGTTTCCTCACAGGGGTCCCCCAGTCTTGCCTCTCAGAAGGCCTCAGTGTGCATTTAATGCTATGAAATATTACTGTTATTCTCACTGATTATGGTACTGCAGAGGCTCAAACCTGGCCAGGCGAGCACCAGAATTCAGCCTCCTATCTGCCACACTTCACTGTTTCTTCCCTAAGCCTGCATCCTGCGCAGGATTGTGCTATATCATCAGTCCAATCTCTTGTTTAGTTTGGGTTCAAACCATCTTCTCCAAAATACCTGAAAAGCTCTCTTAACCCTATTGATTTCTTGAAACTTAGACTTTCCTCCAGCCACTAAACCGAAACATGAACACCATTTGGTTTTCTGCTCATTTTTCCCCTCTTTCATCTGCAATTAAAGTATCTTTCAGGTCCATTTTTCTCAGTATCACGTGCCTATCCACTGTGGTCCTGCAAGTGAGTAAGAGCTGAACAAGAGCTGTGCTTTGATATCTCAGCCACCCTTTCCCGCCCCTCCCAGGTCTCTGAGCAGGCTTTGGGGATTCACAACACTGTTTGCAATCCTAACAACTCCGAAGAGCCTCTCCCTTGGAGTTCTCACCCACACACTACAGTCCTGCTGCTTTTAATCTTTCTGGTTTTTAACCTGCAGACTTCTAAACTTTTGAAAAATGTGTAATAATATTTAATTGCAATTCTGTGGCTACAATGGATTTTGCTGATTAGAAACCTAGGCTCCTTGATGCAGCATCTTAGTCCTCTTTAAAACAACTCCTAGGGCTCCTTGCATCTGTAAATTGCACAGACTAAAGCAAGATTAAAAAATACGCATGTGCTATGCATAATTATTTAGTAAGGCAGTGAGTGTATCAGGTTGGAATAGTAACATGAATTTATCTCAGAGATAAATGAGACATTAGTGGTATAATTCTTGATTTTTGGGTACTAGTCTCCAATCTTATCACATAGTAATAACCCACACTAGAAATAGTGAACATATGGGCCCTTCCCATCCTTCCCATGGTACTTGGCTTACTTGGTTCCATAAAATCTTGAGTCTTGCTTCATAAAACCTTGTCTTTTAATTCAAACATTTATTTAAATTCATAAATTACTTGTACAATTGTTTGTCACTAGACTGTAAGATCAGTGAGGCAGGCTTATGTTTATTTTATTACAATCATACTCCTAGCATATGGTTTCCTAAGATCCTAGTTTGCTTGCTGGAAGCCTCTCAACCAGACAAGCTGGAACAGTTTTGCCCTCTGCTCTAGTACCTGGTTCAGGGAACAGTTTTGAAAGAAGAAATAGCTATAAAGATTAGTTATGTTGATAACTATAGAACTAGACATTCCAGGTTCAAATCCAAATTCTGACCCCTACCAGCTGTGTCATCTTGCATTATTTAACTTTCTGTCTCAGTCCTCTCCCCTGCAAAATGAGAAGTTAATCATTCCAACCACAAAGGGCTGTTTGAAAACATCAAGTCTGTTAATAAACGTGGAGCATTGAGAACAACATCCAGCATGTGTTATTAAGCATCTATTACAGTACTTGGCCAATAATAGAGGTCAAATTTCATTTTATTTAAATCATTATGGGAAAAAATCAACTCTACACTGAACTAAGAGAAATTGTTCTTCAATTTATCTCTCTTGTTTTTTTCTAAGCTTGTCAAAAGTCAGATCAGGTATCTGCCTTCAGGGTAGACCTCTACTTTTCAGTCCCCACCATACAGCACTCTGTTTTTCCTCTCTCATGGGGTAGCATGATTTTTAGACTCAATCTTTTTTGCTCATTAACATGCATTTTGCATACATGAGTGCCTTTGCCCTATTATAGAACAAAGTTCCTGGCTGCTGATGAATTCATTCATACTAAAATACATCTTCCCCTGTCCCTCCTTTTCCTCTTTTGATCAAAGGTTTAATTTTCAAAGGGAATTCCCAGAAACTTACTATCTTTTAATCTCGGGGAACTAATCTCTACTGATTAGGATCTGAGGTGATGCAAGAGGAGAGAATTTGGGAACATGGTCATTTCAATGGTGTCTCACAAGTCACTATGAAGACAACTGACTGCCATGTAGATAATTAGTAGTTTTGCTGGGTGATCTCGCCTGATTCTTGATCTGAGACACATGCATTACTGGTTACCTAAGATGTTGTGATGCTGGAAAGCCACTAGTGGGAGTGGGGTGTAAGGAAAACAAGGTCAAGGAGATAGTTTGGTGCAAATACAAGCTATTATTACACCACCTATTCCCTAGGGCAAATTTCTGGAGGAGGACAAGTTCACAAGGGGGATCACCAGAGGTGAAGCTCAGAATGAGTGTGAGGACCCATTCATTTGACCCTCACTTTTACCTGGGACTGAAGTCTTAGAAATGCCCACTCAGACACAAAATTGTGAAGTGACACAAAATTGGGAAGCACTATTTCCCTTTCATCACTAATCCTGCTTTGATAATCTAGATGTGATATTCAAGGCCAGCAAAGCCCACACTGACGATCTTGTCTGTCTTCCTGTATAATATCCCATAGTCTCAAGTCCTTTGTCTCATCAAAGATTAGCTATTTCCTGTCTCATGTCTTCACAACCTTATTCCAAAGTAAATCTAGTACGAAGAAGTGTACAAAAGTTGATAGATGTAAGCCAGGCATGGTGGTGCACTCCTATAATCTCAGCACTTGGGAGGCTGAGGCAGGCACATAGTGGCAAGTTCAAGACCAGCCTGGGCTACAAAGTGAGCCCAAGGCCAGCCTGAACCACACTGCAAGACCCTGTCTCAAAAAGACAAGAAAAAAAAAGTTGATAGATGTTGCATAATATGTGACTGCTCTTATTTGTTCTATTACTGTCTTAATTTGAAGACAAATTTTGAGCATAAAATAGGCATAGGAAGAAATTATTTAATGAAGACTGTGTATTTCATATCCTAAAAATCATATGCTAAAATTTTCCACCTGTTATCTACTAAGGTCAATACTGAGTCAATCTTTCCATGGCAGATATGTTAGAAAATACTATTTTATTTTGCATTTGGTCACTACTTAAAGATAAGCCATTTTTAGCTTGGGATTTTAATTTTGCAGGAAAAAAAGAAATGTACTGAGAATTGAAGATTGATATTTAGTGTTCCCCCAGCCAACGGTCCTGATTTAGAGATCTAATCCCCCTGCCTCAGCGCCTCAAATGCTGGAATTATAGATGTGTATCACCACACCCAGAAAATTCAGTGTTTCAGAGGTACAGTAAAAAGAACCAAAGGATATAGTCCAGTCCAGAAGAGTACAGTGACTGCTTCACATCTGGAGAGCTCTGAATTATTCCTGCAGCTAAATATCTTCTTTTCTCAACTTTCACAGAAGCCAAAATGTTTTTCCATCTCTGTCACTGGAGGATGAATTTCTCTAGGACTCCCTGAAACTACTCCAAAAGTAGTAACACTAATATAATATCAATCATTGACACTTTCACACTTTGTTGTGGCTGTTGTTGTTATTGTTGATACAAGTATAGAAAGAAAAGAAGAATGTGGTGCCTGGATAGGGAGGACTTTCTGCATAAATGACTAAAGGAAGTAGTAAGTACCTGAACTGATGCACAGTGAACCCTTGATTTGCAAGCACAATCTGTTCTAAAATCATGCTTATAATCCAAAGTACCTGGATATCAAAGCAAATTTCTCTGTAAGAAATAATGGAAACTCAGAGGATTCATTCCACAACCCAAAATATTTATATAAAAATGGTTAAATACTTTAATATAATACAAAATAATAAATATAAAATGTGAAAAAACAAATTAACCCACACTTACCTTTGAAAGCCTTTGTGGCTGATGTGAGGGAGACAAGGGAAGATGGGTATTGTTTAAAATGACTTTCTCACTGGGAGAAGTCAAGATGGCCCATCAGTGAGCAACAAAATACAAAGCCTCCCAGGAGAAACAACTCATATGCCAGAATAAAACACCTTGGAGAGACCCAGACAGAGGGAGATGGATCCTCGACACAGGAAGAAATTAAAACATAAAAAAGCTTGTCAAATACATTGGGACTACAACTGAAACAGCTAAAAAATTACCGGACACAACATTTTTGTTCACAGCGACCCGCCAAGTTTGCAACAGCCTGAATCCACGCCAGTGGGCAGAGCCGCTCAAACTCATTCCTGCCACCACTCACAGGAAGCACAGCAGCGCTGAAGTCAGGGGTTGGTGAGCCCAATGGAGAGCAGAGCCATCAAAGGGACCTTCATTGATCCATGGTCAGTGCTGGGAATGAGACTCCCCACCCCCCAACGGGAATAATGGGTGACATGTTGGAATCAGGCAAGAGGAGCCCGAACTGGGAGCGACAGTGACTTCAGTTGGTTCCTCCCTCCTCAGAGCAGATTCACAGGATTTGCTTGGATTGGGCCGTGCCCCTGGCTGGGACCCAATGAGCCGTCTCAAATTGATTCCCTGCACCTAGCAAGCAATAGCCGGCCCTGTGGGGAGGGGCAGGCAAAGGCAGCTGCTGCTTACACCTTAGTGACAAGAGCAGGCAGTAGAGGGCAGAGGTCCCTCACCAGCATGCTTTGGAAGAAACGTGGTCAACAGGGAAAAGGGCTGGGACCTGCACTGTAATCTGTGTGGAGGGAGCCAGGACCATAACAGGAGACAGAGGCAGGAGGAGGCCCCCAGCCCACAACCCTGAGAGCCCTGATCCAGGAGAGGGAAAAACAACAGAGACTGAGGGTGGCAAACACACAACTTCAGACATGGCTTCAATGGACATTAAGAAATATCTTCAGAACCTTGTAGATGAGCTCAAAACTGAAATATTAAATCAGGTAAAGCAGGATATGAGTAGAGTAATAAAAGAAATGCTCTCAGGAAGCATCTCTCAGGAAGATACAGACAGAAGAAGAGAAGAACACAAAAAAAGAAGAGAAACATTTGATAAAGAATATAAAGAAAATATAGAATACAGGAAGCAGATTCAAAGAGACTACCAGGAAATTAAAAACTCCATTGAAAGCTGGCAAAATGCCTTAAAAGAAACTAAGGATAGACTATCAAAACTTGAAGACAAGTTTGCAATGTGTGATCATGAAAGGAAAGATCTCTTAAAAATAACAAAGAAACAGGCAGTAACAATACAAAGGCTACAAGATGACAAGAGAATCTACAATTTAAGAATAAGAAATGTGAACGAAGCAGCAGGAATACATACAGGCAAATTTCAAAGGCTGTTCATGGAAATAATTAAGGAAAACTTCCCAAGCATGGGAAGAGAAAATGACATTCGGCTATGTGAGGCATACAGAACTCCAGCCACCTACAACAAAAACAGATCTATACCCAGACATATAATAATCAAGATACTATAAATTCAATATAAAAACAGAATATTAAAAGCCATCAGAGAAAAGAAACAGATTACCCTATAAAGGTAACCCCATCAGGATCATGGCTGACTTCTCAATACAGACCATCAGATCAAGAAGAGCTTGGAGTGAAATATTCCAAGCTCTGAAAGAAAATAACCTCCAGCCCAGATTGATGTACCCTACAAAACTGTCCCTAGAAATTAATGAAGAAACAAGATGTTTCCATGACAAAGAGAAACTGGGTGAGTTTGTGACACCAATCCAACCTTACAGAGAATACTGAAGGACATTCTAGAGAGAGAAAAAAAATACCAGGATTTTAGGAACAGTGGCAGAAAGGCTCAATGAGTGGGGCAGGCAGTAGAATGAAGGAGAAAAATAGACAAACAAAGGCAGAAAAATAGCATAGCAGAAATGAGTCAGAGAAGGATGGCTAGAATCTCTTAACATACATGGCCTTGATACACTATATTGTTAATAGTGAACCAGAATTTAAAACCCACATTACTCACACTACTCTGCTTAGATGTATTATATTCTGTTCCAGTCATTCTACCTGTACTAGACTTGAGGGCACAGACAGTAATCCTGAAAATAACAGGATATAGTACAGTAATCATCTTTAATTTTCTATTAAGTTAATCTAAAGCTCTGTAAAACCTACACTGTTTTACCATGACTGATCATAATCGAATCTGGTTTGTTAGATCGCTGTTTTGTATTGATTGATTTTATTCAAAGCTGTTATGATTGATAGTATCAAGTCTGAGAGTATAGGCAACTGCACTTAAGATGACAAGATTCACTAGAATATCCATCCTGGTTTATTACCTGCCTTTGAAGTTTTATACTGTCTACAATGTTTTATTTTTACTAATATTGTTATGTACTGCTATATTCAATTATACTGCTATATTCATTTATGCCTGATGATATAGACAGTTATATTGAAGATAATAAGAAACAACACAGCAATCATTGTAGATCACCTTGTACTATGGTTTTATAAGATTTTTTTGTTTCATGTTCTTATAGGAATTTGTTTTGTTTTGTCTTGCTAAGTTTTGTTTTTCCCTCTAATACAGAAAGGATAGAAGTACATGTAAAGACTCATGCATGCATAGCTGTTTACACTCTCACTGTTTGACTATCTACTTTGTATGCTTTAATTTTGTAACTTGAACAACTATTTCTAAGAGGACAATATGTAATTTATCAACTAGTGATTTCTTATCTTTTTTTGAAATTCTGTATTATCTCTACCCTTTACATGCTTTTCTCTTTAAATAAAAAATTTTTTTAAAAAGTAAAAGGAACAGAAAGTGCTCTAAAGGATATAACTGCATTTATGTTTAAGTGTGTAGGATTGATAACCATGTTGCTAAGTTGTTATTGAATCATTGAACTTCTTTGCAGCCTCACTGTTTGAATGTCTACTCTATATGCTTTAACTTTGTAACTTGAACAACTATGTCTAAGAAGACAATATGTAATTTATCAACTAGTAATTTCTTACTGTTTTTTTCTGAAATTCTGTATTGTTTCTACCTCTTTCCATTTTGCTTTTTTCCTCTTTAAATAAATTTTTTTTTAAAATGACTTTCTCTATCACTAACGGAATTACTCCTACCTATTGGCTCAATTGAATCTTTTTCTTTTCGAGCAGTTTTAACAAGGAACCTATCCAATGACACTTGCTTTTGCCTCCTTTGGAGGATTTTGCAGACACATGACTTTGCACTGTTATTAAACAGATTCACCTCACACTGCTACAAGCTTACACAAGTAGTGCTTTTCTACAAAATTTTGAACTGTTTCCCACATTTTACACATCTCCCTGACCTCATTTGAAGTGAGGGATTCCTCTTTTTCTCCACTCCCCGCTGCTGATATCTCCTCCATAACCTTCTTCTATTGGAACATGATCACCCCCCACAATCCAACGGAGAAGGAACCAGTGGCTCAGTTATGATCATGTGATGCCCAGCATCACGTGCCACTCTTATTGCAAGACATCACTCATTTATCAAGTTGCTCAACCCCAGTAACCCAGAACGAAGTCATATTTGTAAATAGGGGCTTTCAAAGGGGTGATTAAACATGACTGAGGCCGTAACTGAGGCTGAGAGGGTCAGCCAGCAATCCATTAGGATGGTGACTTTGTGAAAGAGACGTCAGAGATGTACGTGCGTAGGGGACAGGACATGTGAGCAAGAGGCCCTCTCCAAGCCCAGGAGAGGCCTCTGGAGAAATAAGATCTGCCCACAGTTTGATCTGGAATGCCTAGCCTCTTCAGTTGTGAGGAAATAAATTTCTGTTGTGTAAGCCATCCAGTCTATGGTACATTATTAGTAGACTAACACAATAGGAACTCATTTTTATGCAAAGGCCACCACAAGTTAAACACAGTGGTACTGATCCTCTTTACAGAAAAATCAAGAAAACATTTTGGAAGTTTCTTTATATTTCTAGCTATTGGTCCTCTACTCATGAGAGCCACTAATAGGAGAAAGAGGATTTGTATTCCCACTTAACAAAATGTCTAAGGGAGGCTAAATTTGTGGTTTGGCAGAAGGGCTCAAATATTCTCCGAGAATTCTATTCTTGCAATCAAAAGAGATCTTTCTAAAATAGTAATGCACCACTTGACAACAGGGATATATTCTGACAAATGTAACAATTTCATCACCATGCAAACATCACAGAACGGACCTTCCCATGAAGCAAGTTCTGCCAAGTTAATGAGTAAGAGCTTTAGCCAGAAGAGAAACCATGCCTTCCTATAAACCAAGCCCCACTATGTTGATCAGCAAGAGCCTCAAGCAGAAGAGAAACCATGCCTTCTGTTGTAGTCAGGGGTTGTGCAGAGAACAATTAGAATCAGGACATGGAGCTTAAAATATTGTTTTATGATGGTCACCCAGAGTTAACACAAGAAAATGCAGGAAATCTGTCCACAACACTAAGACATAGCATATTTAGCCAAGGGCCTGACTCCCACAGCAATGTCCCACATGAGTCAGATCAAGACCCAGTGCTCATGACAATGCCTCCCACTAGTCCAACTGGAGGTCTACAGCCCACAAGAAGGACTCTTGCCAGTCTCTTTTCTGCATCCATGCTGGGAAGGCCCAAAGGTCAGTAGTGGAATCCAGAATGTCTATGCCAGCGGGGTGAAGGAGCTATTCTGGTAGGTTGAGGGTTCTATGCTGGAGCCAAGAAGCCATGCTCAAAACAAAGACAGAGCTGTCCTGAAAAGCACCACAGCCATCCTCAGTGACACAGAGGCCCTGAGCTCCTCCAACGACAAGCACAGTCAAGTACATGCCAGGAAGCCAGCGTGATGATTTCATCCTGGAGACCAAGCAGCATACGTCTTCTCTCCAGAGCCAGGAAACAATGCTTGATGTGAGTACCAGAGCTTCTCCAGGAGAACCTAACAGCTCAAACAGCAACAAGTAGGAGAACTCAAAAGGCCTCAATGCCTCATAGCATTAATGCATAGCTTCTCCTTCTCCACGTCTCTATTTATGCTGGCAACTTTCCTCAGGTGGAACATCTACATTCAGCACCGTGCTGATGTAATGCAGCTGGCATTAAGTTGACCACCAGTTTTTAATCCATAACAATCCACCCCTGGTCAACTTAATAACCACACAGATTTCCTTAAACTATAGTCCTTAGTGGTAGATTTGTGAAAATTATCACATCTTCATCTATTCAGATTTATGTTAGCACAACAATTACATATGTACAATTCTTTTTACACTTAATTCCTGCACCAAAAGCAAAACATTTAAAGGGTGACCAAGGTTCAACATTAAAGCACAGTGCTTTGGTAAATTAACCTGGTTACAAACAGATAGAAACATTAAAATCATACTAAAAGAACAATTACAATCACAGTCCTTGCTTCCCATTACTTTTAACATGGCAGGGCATGACTAAAACATAAGGATCTCCTGCAATTCAAATATATACACTTGATTTTTCCTTTGTCCTGTTCTAAACAACCATGTTCTCTGCTTCATCTTTGCAACCCACAGTTCCAATGGGGCCTTCTTCTTGGCCAAGTGTTTTAAATTACTCTACTGGCTCTTTGCTCTAAATTTCCAACATAGATCTGGTCAAAAGTAACTGCACTACCATCCCAACAGTAGACTACACTAAAATTTTTCTGCCATCAGGTAATATCTCTAAAAACAAACAAAATGAAGACCAACTTTCAGCTAAAGCACGATATACTACCTGGGCTCCAGCAGACGTAGCAGTCCTTCTCTATGGGAGCCTCCCAAGCTTCATCTTAACCGGCAGCATTTCCATCAATACTCTGATTTTCCAGGTTCCAACCAGAGTCTCCAATATAGTTTACAGCATACAGAGGCTGTCTTTTGGCCAGTCTCTCAAAACCTTTCCAAGTTAGTTTCCAAGGCTCTTAAGTCACATGGCCAGGCAACATAACAGCAATAAACCCACTCTCCTGGTACCAATTTCTGTTGTAGTCAGGGGTTGTGCAGAGAACAATTAGAACCAGGACATGGAGTTTATAATATTATTTTTATGATGGTCACCCAGAGTTAACACAAGAAAATGCAGGAAATCTATCCACAACACTAAAGACATAGAATATTTAGCCATGGGCCTGAATCCCACAGCAATGTCCCACATGATTCCAGATGAAGACCCAGAGCTCATGACAGTACCTCCCACAAGTCCATCTGGAGGTCTAGAGCTCACAAGAAGGACTCACGCCAGTCTCTTTTGTGGATCCATGCCGGGAAGGCCCAAAGGTCAGCGGTGGAATCCAGAACATCTACGCCAGCGGAATAGATGTGAAGAAGCTGTGCTGGTAGGTTGAGGGTTCTATGCTGGAGCCAAGAAGTCACACTCACAACAAAAACCAGGGCTGTCCTGAAAAGCACCACAGCCATCCTCAGTGACACGGAGGCCCCAAGCTCCTCCTCCAGTAAGCAGTTAAGTACATGCCAGGACACCAGCGTGACAAGTTCATCCTGCAGACATGTATTCCCCTCCTGAGCCAGGAAGTAATGCTTGATGTGAGGACCAGAGCTTCTCCAGGAGAACCTAACAGCTCAAACAGCAACACGTAGGAGAACTCAAAATGCCTCAACACCTCATAGCATTAATGCATAGCTTCTCCTTCTCCACATCTCTATTTATGCTGGCAACTTTGCTCAGGTGGAACATCTATGCTCAGCACCCTGCCAATGTAATCCAGCTGGCGTTAAATTGGCCACCCGTTTGTAATCCATAACACCTTCCCATGAAGCAAGCTGATGGGTAAGAGCCTCAGTCATAAGAGAAACCACACCTTCCCATGAGCCAACTGGTACAAGAGGTGAAAAACCAGAAAAGCATCCCTCACAGCCACTGATTTGGATGACTTGGGGTGAGATGGTAGCAACTGAGGGAAGGGAATAGCTTGATGCTTGTGTTGTTTGGTTGACTCTGTGGGCCTGGGGCACCTACTAGGGGGATGGTAGTGTGCATTGTATCAACTGTGGGAACTATCTCCTGCCTCATTTTTAAAATTCAGTGTTTCATTCCATTTTACTGTTTTGTTTTATCCCTGTATTTGGTAACCTATTTTGAAGATAACAATGTGCAGTATTGTTCTGTTTTACTTTGTTCTTTTATGGTTTTGTTTTATTCAATGTTATGTTTTTGTTTTGTTCAATGTTATGTTTTTATTTGTTTTATTCTGTTTTATTCTGTTTGGTTTCACTATGTCTGATGGTATGGACAACTATTGTGAAGATAGCAGGATATACTATGGTAACATTGTTGATTTCTTATTACCTTGTTTTAAAGTTCTGTACCACTTTCACTGCTTTGTTTTGATTGGCTTTATTCTGCTTTGTTTTGTTTTGTTAGGTTCTGTTCTCTTTTAAATAAAACAGTAAATAAATAAGTAAAACAATCACAGAATGTGCTTACACAAACTCTGCAGGCTATGACATCGCTGGGTGATATGATTTATAACTGTTGCAGATGCCCATCCAACATCAATCAAAATGTCATTGTGCCTGTAGGTGACTGGACTTTATCCTCTCGTCCATGTGTGGCTCCTTCTTATTTCCCTTTTCCTCACTGTATTTCCTAGGACTCACCTCTTAACATCACAAGCACATGAGTAGCTCCCGTCAACCTACCCTCAGCCTCAAGCACTGACCACAGGGGTTCCGTCAACAGAGAGGACACACTGTGGTTTTATACCTCGTTCATTCTGCAGACAAGAGAAGGATTAGAATTCTAGTCCTCTTTTGATTACTAGCCAATTTCTTTTCATTTAGACACTCCAAGGGGAGAAGACACACTCTCCTGTCCTAAGTGAATGGCTACACCACAATGACAGTTGGAAGATCCTACAAAGGTTCAGTAAGTATTAAAATATTAGCATTTTATCTCACTTGAAAGAGGACTGGCTCACACTACCTGTGTATCCAGTTGCTTTTCGATTGTGAAGTTGCCAAATATTACTATATAAAAATGATTTTGCTGATATGATGTAAATTACTAAGAAATTTTTACAGCTAGCACTCACCCATCACTGCCAGCCACCAAATGTGCTGCTGCTGCCACACGCTTGCACACCTACCATGAAGACAGTGCTGACTGTAGCTCTTTCCTCTCTCCCCTACATCTGGTCTACTTAAACTCTTAAGGATCCAGGGCCTATGTACTTCTCCACTACTACTAACCTCTTGACCTAATTCCAGAACTAGAGCGATGAATTTTCTACCTGGACTCCCAAACTTTGGTCTCACTCACCCTAACACGTCCCACCCATCCATCGGGTTAATCTTAAAAGGATGCTTCCCAGGTCAGTGATAGTGCAAATTAGTTCAATCACAATGGAAATCAGTATAGAGATTCCTCAAAAAACTAAAAATAGAACTATCACATGACCCACGTTTATCAGTCCTTGGTATAAACCCACAGGAAGATTGACATACTATAAGGATACCTGCATGTCTGTGTTTATTGACACAATTGCCAAAATACAGAACCACCCTAGGTGACTTCAGTGGATAAGAAAAATGTGACGTGGTGTGCGTGTTGGAATATTATTCAGTTGTAAATAATAATAGAATTATGTAATTTTCAGGAAAATAGATAAAACTAGACATCATCATGTCAAGCAAAATAAACCAAACCTGGAAAGATGAGTATCACACATTTTTTGTAATATGTGAACTCTTTAAAAAAAAAAGATTGCATGAAAGCAGAAGGGAGATTATTATTAGACAGGAGGAAACAAGTAACAAGGAGCTGACTGTTGTAAGGGAGGATAATAGATAATATGCTATGTATATGAGTGAAAATATCACGTTGAAACCCAATATTTTGCAAAATTAATAGAAACTAATAACATATCTTTAAAATAATATATTACTATTTTTAAAATGTGCTCTGTAAGACATTCCTACATTAAGTCATCAAAGGATTCCTCTTGCCTTTGAATGTCCAAACACTTCAGTTCTCCCAAAATCACTTTGATTTCAGCCAGTGATGTGTTTCTGTCATCTAAACTTGGGAATGATAAAGCACCTTAGCACTCATTCTCCGAAATTCAGCTGAGGTCCATTCCCAAGAAGTCCTTTGCAAATATCTTAGCCGGTAGGACGCCTCCCTTTCTCCCCATCCTTGAGCATTTTTCATCGACGTTAGCAATCTGGCACATGGTATAGACTGTCTTAAAGAATTACTGCTTTTTTTGTTCAGGTATTCTGTCTCCTCCACAAGATTTGAAGCCTCTAAACAGAGGTTGTGTGTAACTTGTATGCCTCTTTTTTCTCCTCAGCACCTGCCATGCCATGCAAATATTTTCTTTTGCTTCTGAAACATTTGATGGTTTCCCAGTGCAGGTCAAAGTAAGTACCAACTTTTTATCATGACATTCTGGGCCTTCCTCAATTGCAAGCTAGATTTTGACTTCCTCTCTTACCTTGTGACACTGTCATGTCCTCAAAATCTCCTTCCTGACCTTTCCCCCTTCGTGTTCTGCTCAGGGCACTGTCTTCATCTATGTCTACGTCATCCACTACAGTGCTGCTCGCCCCAGTCACTGAACACCAAAAATGTAACTAGCCCCACAGGAGATGGTGCTGTGCAAGTGAAATTACACTGAGTTTTGGAGGCTGGAGTTGGGAAAAAGAACTATAAACTGTCTTAACTACTTAATTATATGTCTTACATATTGAAATCACGTTTTGAATATCTGTGATTAACTAAAACATATTGATTTCACTGATTTCTGTTTTCTATTTTAATATGGCTACTAGAAAAATGTAGATTACATTTGGCACACATTGTATTTTGGGGGCTATGTTTAATCTGCCTTCCTAGACCAAAATGATCTTTATCCTTCCAGGTTCCATGCAGCCTCAAAGGTCCAATAAAAATACTGTTTGCGAAGAACCTTCTCTGATTCTTCCACCTCATGACCAGGCGTAAGCTTTCCTCTCTGATCCCTTATGGCAGCACTTTATTTTTGTCATCTTGCAGCCCAAGCCATATGCTGCTCTGAACAAACAAGTTCCAATAGACTTGTCTTCACACAGTTTTCATCAACTAGCACAGCTCCCTCTGACAGAGCACTTTGTATTGGATACTGTGAAGGGCAGAATACTGATGCCCAAGATGCCCACGTTTCAACTGCCAAAACCTGTGTATATACAAGTTGTGATGAAAATTATGGTGAATATTTAAATTTATTACAGTAAAAGACACACTGCCATTAATCACCCTCAAAATTCTCTCTCTCACTTTGAACAGACTTACCCTACCACCATTACCACTTTCTGAAACAGCTTTGGAAGCTTGCTTACAAATGTCTTTATGAGGCATAATCAAAAATATAGTTAACTGCTCCTGCCAAGGTGCCACCCAACAGAAAGGCAGCCTCATAAAAACATGATGCTGTGTCCTTATCTATCTTATCCATCTGGTCTGGAACCGTGAGCCATCTGACTCTTCCCCCAAAGTAAAAATGACCATGAAACCCTTGTATGGTGGTATCAGTGCCTTATAAAAAACTGGAGAGCATAGTGAGGCCTTTTTGTCTTCTCTAACACATGAGGACAAAGTGTCACTTCCCTCGTGATGAAGCAGGAGCCGAGGCAGAGGCCACACCAGACACTGAAACTCTCCACACCATGATGGCAGGCTTCTGACCCTCCAGACTGTGAGAAACAACTTCCTACAGCTTATAAATTACCCAGTTGCAAGGATTTTGTTATAGCAGCATAAATGGACTAAGACCAGGTCTTTTTCATAAAGGAAGAAGACAGAAGAATCAGAGAACTTGTGATGGCCGATGAGCTTGCAATTATGCTATTGCTGGCTTTGAGGATGAAAGGGCCACCAGCTAGAGAATGCAGATGGCTCTAGAAGCTGGAAAAGGCAAGGAAATGGAGTCTCTGCTAACTTCTAGGACACTGCCCTCCCTAAAACTTGACTTTAGCTCAGTGAAACCCTATTTTAACTTTCTAAACCTCCAGAAATATTTCATAGTTCAATGTTTTCAGTGCCCAGTTTGCCAGTTAACTACATCCTGATCAGTTGCTCTAGGGGGTAGTAACAATTCTTATTCCACGGGTGAGGAAACTGAGCCTTAGGAAAGGGACTTGAGATCACACATACACACACACAAACACACACAGAGCTGGGAAATGGTGGAGTCAAACACCAAGCTCAAGCCTCAGACTCACTTAAAAGTGTAAGATATACAAGTTGCACTGTACCTCCCCAAACCAAAGCAGTCAGCCAGCTTCCAGGAGCTCTCAGACAGGTTTCTCTTGATGCTTCACACTGTAAAGAAAGCCTTGAAAAACTCCCTTTGAAGCCATGGAAATGAGGACGGGGAATATAGGACTGAGTTTCTTCTGGGCTCACGTTGGCTCTTTTTCTACGTAAAGATAAGGTAACAGATTCCAGCCCTGAGGAAACGGAATGTTCCATCCACACAACACTTGAGGTTAAGAGTTCAGCCCTCACCAAGGCTTCCCTGATGCCCTTCATTCATTTCTACGCTACCTCTCACAGCACTGAGAATCTCTACTTTGAAACAGTATCACTATTTCACTTCTCTACTTTGTTAATGGGGCTGTTTAATATCTCTCCTCTGTCTCCACAAAATTAGAGATCTGTCTATCTCCGCTCCTGTTCTGTCCTTCAAGGATTATCCTTGCTTCCTGTCTCTCCTAAACCTCACACAGAGACACTTATCAGTAAATCCAGTCAACTGCACAACCTACTTTATACCCTGACTATTACTCTCCTACTTCACGGCTGTCATCTGCATTTAACCCATCACGGCCTCTTCTCTACTTTATTGCTGAAGCATCCTGCACATACTCCTGCCATCCAGAAGATTCCTCTGATACCCACACCAGATCGTGTTTGTGATAGAACCCAAGTTCTTTCACCTGCTTCTGAACTCCTACAAAATCTGACTCTCCTTCCCTCTTTCCTTTTCAACCTCATACTGCGCCAACTTCATATCAAAGCCTTCATTTTTCCAGCCACATAGCAGATCAAGTTCACTGTCAAATATGTCTTGATCACATTTCTGCAAAGAACTTCCTCCAGCAGGATATTTTCCTTATTTGTTCCTGGTTGATTGTCTTCATCCTTCATTTATATTCCTTTGTATGAGAACAGTGACATTGTATCTCTGTCTTCACTGCATCTCAGAGGTAAGATGAAAGTACTAACTGTGCAAGAGATAAATATATGAATGAGTGACTACTAGAGCCTGGCAACTTTCTATAACACATAGTTAGTTTTCAGCAAATATTTGTTGACTGAATGAATGTACAGAATTTTGGTTTAAAATGATTAAAAGATTATGCACCTTTTATCCTGTTTAATATCTGAGTTAATTACTTAAATTTTTAAAATTTTAAACTCAAAGCATTAACTTGATATTCAAACAAAAACCTAGCTAAACTTACATCAAATCTGAGACCCAAGAGTACTCACTACCACTGCACATTGTGTGATAAAATGAAAGTGTGTTGGCTCTGACTCCCAACTTTATGCACTTTTTAAAGTCTGCCTAAAAATTATGAGCCTAAACCATCTTAAATGCCTCATAATAATAAATATCATCCAAATTTCATGGGCCATTCCTGCTAGGATAAGAAAAGGATTATTCAACAGAAGTCACAAAATCATAAACATTTAAGAGGATTTCCCCATTTTACAGAGCAAACTACCTAACAAGATTTCCCATCCCACCTTCAAATGCCTGCAGCTGTTCCCCTGTCAGTATCTCCCACACACTGCATAAGCTGACCCAGGGTGCAGTCACGTGGAAAAATTATTCCCCTGCTATTTCACTCTGAGTCACTCTGATAAAGTCTGCCTTACCTGCTGCATCCCCCAAAGCTACTGTTGGTGAAGCAACATGGGGCAGCAACCCCCTTCCATGAGGCCACAGTCTATGATACAGTTGCTATGGGTTTGCTCTGCCAACCACAAAGCTCAATTCCCATCTGCAGAAACTGCTGACAACGATCTACCAAGGACTTCCTTACAGCCTCACTAAATCCCCCAGATATCTGATGCCCTGTCTGGGCCAGATCAAAGTTGTATCTTGCACTAAATCACAGTACTATCCCTTATGGCCCATCAGTTTCAAGTCAAACTTACAACTTCAATTTTTTGTTATAGAAAACTCTCTCCTGGGGTACTGAACAAGCCTATGAATAAGTCACTATTGGTCACTGGAACATCCCAAAATGAACAAGAAAGTGACCTTACAAATGGAACAAACAAACCAGGTGAAAATCAAGTAAGCTGAGTTTCTAGGTGCCAGCCATGGGAAGAAGTGCTGGGGAATACCTAACGCCGTAGATCATAAGAAGTTGCAGCCCCTGTTGCTGAAAGAAGCCATTATCTCATGGGAGGTTGAGGAATTCTGCTACTTTCTTCATTTACTTCTAACTTCATCTATGTGTCCAGCACATGCATCTTTGTCCCACATTTTGTTACTGGACACTTGAACTATTGGAAAGAACAAAAGAGGAGAGACAGAAACAGAGAGGAAGGAGGAGGAAGGAAGGAAAGAAGGGGAGAGAGAGTAGATAGGTAATAGATGGTAGATTGATAGTAGGAGGAAAGGGTTAATCTTCCCTCTGGTGACAAGATTGGAGAGTTAATTCTTCAAATAATCAGAGGATGAGCAATCCTAAGCCAAAATTTTGAAAATCAAAGCACTCCAAAATCTAAAATATCCTGTAGTATGAGACATTTTGAGTGCTAACAGGACACTCCTAAATTTCAGATCTTTGTATTATGGATAATCAATTGGTAAAGTCTATGCAAATATTCCTTTTTTTTTATTTAAGAGAAAAAAAAAGGCATGAAAAAAAGAAAGACAAAAAACAAAAGAGACAAATAACAACAATAAACCCAAAAAAAAAAACAGTATAGGTTTTCAAAACAAGATGATAGGAATTCAACCATGGCTCTAATATTGCATATTGTTACCTTCAAAACGGTTGTGTAGATTACCAGATATAGACATGAAAAGTGGACCTACTTATATGAGTATTAACTGCTCCTTTCTAAACTAATACAATTAGTGGTACAGTCATCTTACCTAGCATATATGTATATATACAAATTATGTCGTTTTCCTTTTCCTTTCCTTCTTTCCTACATTCCCCTATCCCATGACTTTTCCTCTTTGAGCACTTTCTTACTCTTACACAATATATATTGTAGATTTTGAATCATATTTGTTCTTTCAGTTTCTCACAGTAGAGAGACAATATGATATTTATACATGTGAGTTTGATTTATTTCACTTATGAGTATGGTCTCAAGTAACGTCCATTTACTTAAAGCCTCGATGCAATCTTTCTCTATAGCTGAGTAACACTCCATTGTATAAAAACACCACATCTTGTGTATCCATTCCTCAACTGATGGGCACTTGAGTTGTTTCCAAATTTGATGATTACAAATGTTACTGCTATAAGCATGGGTGCACATATATCACTGCGGTACAATGTTTTCAACTGTTTTGGGAAAAATACCCAAAGCCAGTGTTGTAGTCAGGGTTTGTGCAGAGAACAATTAGAATCAGGACATGGAGTTTATAATATTATTTTAGGATGGTCACACAGAGTTAACACAAGAAAATGCAGGAAATCTATCCACAACACTAAAGACATAGAATATTTAGCCATGGGCCTGAATCCCACAGCAATGTCCCACATGAGTCCAAATGAAGACCCAGTGCTCACGACAGTGCCTCCCATGAGTCCAACTGATGTGTTATGGTCTAGAGCCCATACACACCAGTCTCTTTTACAGATCCATGCTGGGAAGGCCCAAAGGTCAGTGGTGAAAGCCAGAAAGTCTATGTCAGCAGGGTGAACCAGCTGTACTGATAGGTTGAGGGTTCTGTACTGGAGCCAAGAAGTCACACTCACAACAAAGACAGGGCTGTCCTGAAAAGCACCACAGCCATCCTCAGTGACACGGAGGCCCTGAGCTCCTCCGACGATAAGCACAGTTGGGTACACGCCAGGAAGCCAGCGTGACAAGTTCATCCTGGAGACCAAGCTGCACATGTCTTCCCCTTCAGAGCCAGGAAGCAACGCTCCACGTGAGGGTCATAGCTTCTCCAGGAGAACCAACGGCTCAAACAGCAACACGTAGGAGAACCCACAATGCCTCAACGCACTAACGCCTTAATGCACTAATGTGATAGCTTCTCCTTCTCCACACCTCCATTTATGCTGGCAACTTTCCTCAGGTGGAACATCTACACTCAGCACCCTGCTGATGTAATCCACCTGGTGTTAAGTTGACCACCAGTTTTTAATCCATAACAGCCAGATAGCTGTATCAAACGGAACTTTTAATCCTCACTTTTTGAGGAATCTCCACATTGATTTCTACAATGGTTGCACCAGCCTACATTCCAAGCAAGAGTGGAGAAGAATTCCTTTTTCCCCACAGCCACTCCAGCATTTGTTGTTGTTGATTTCTTGATGATAACCATTTTTCCGGAGTGAGATGGAATATCAGTGTTGTTCTAATTTGCATTTCTCTAATGACCAATTATGCTGAATGTTGTATATGCCATTTGTATTTCTTCACATGAGAAATGTGTATTCATCTCAGATGCCCATTTTTGGATTGGGTCTTTGAATTTCAGGGACCTGATTTTTATTAATTCTTTATATGTTCTAGATAGAATTCATTTGGCACAGGGACAATAAGCTAAGATATTTTCCAAATTTGTGGGTTTTCTTTTCACTCTATTGGAGGTTTCTTTTGACATCCAAGAACTTTTTTAAAAGACAAGATCCCAATTGTTGATTCTGGGAAGTATTTCCCCATGCAGTTTGATTTTTGTTCATGAGCTCTCTACCTACCCTTATGTCATCAAGATTTCTGCCTACTTTGTCTTCCAGCAGATTCAGTGTTTCTGTTTTAATATTTAAATCATTTATCCATTTTGACTTAAGTTTAGTGCATGGTGATCGACATGCATCTAGTTTTAATTTTCAGCATATGGAAAGGCAGTTTTTCCAGCACCACTCATTAAAAAGGATATCTTTCTTCCAGTGAACATGTTTGGCTTCTTTATTGCAGATGAAGTGGCTGAGTGTGTTTCTAGCTGTGGCTGTATTTTCTAATTTATTCCATTGATCTTCAGGTCTGCCTTTATTCAAGAACCATGCTGATTTTAACATGGTAGCTTTATAATATAATTTTAAGTTGACGATTGTGATGCCTCCTGCCTTGCCTTTGTTGCCTAGAATTGCCTTTGGTATTCTAGGCCTCTTCTGGTTCCAGATGAATTTTAGGAATTATTTTTCTAGATCTGTGAGGTTTGCAAATGGTGTTTTGACTTGAACTGCATTAAATCTGTATAACAATTTTGGAAAAATGGTCCATTTCACAGTGTTTGTTCTTCCTATCCGTGAACAAGGAATATCTTTCTGTTTTCTGAAATCTGATTTGATTTCTTTTTTCAGAGTAATGTGTGTGTATATATATATATATATATATAT
>PVLA01002409.1:0-60465 GCA_004027455.1 Hydrochoerus hydrochaeris
CACGGTCACATATATGCCACACAAACACACACTGCACACACAGACACACCAGCGACTCCCAAGCATGGTGCACATGTTGTGTCCTGCACAAGGGTGGTGGGGCAAGAGGTCCTGGGCAGCTCATAAGGCCCTTGGTGGGGCTGGGTGCCCCAGAGAGAGGAAGGGCGCCTCCTCTTGGTCCACAGAAAAGTGCTCTCTGCCCTGGCCAGGTCCCTGGCACCCTGACAGCAGAGCACTCCACCTGCCTGCAGGCCTCCCTGGCTTGTAAGACGGTGGGCCCCTAAGGATACCCCATCCCTGCCCACGGGAATCCCCTGTCCCATGTGGGTCTCTTCTAAATCCTCCACTTCTCTTGGTGCCTATTGCCAGGACCTGGCTCAGGGCCCATCAGCTCTTCCCTCCCCACTATCATTTAGTACTTTTCTGACCAGTGTGCTTATCATATGGATGTGGCACCCATGTCTGAGTGGTCCTCTGTGTGATGGCAGCAGAGTAGCAAGTGCAGAAGCTGAATGTGGCATCCTCCTAGTTGCCTCTCCAACCACCTCTCCAAGCCCATTGGCAACACAGACTGGAGGTCACCCTTCCTTTGTGCCCATGTCCAGACACAGCTTTTCTAACCTTCCTTTTGTCCTCCCTCCCAACTCCAGCTGCCTAGAAACCTCTGCTGCCCGTTATAGGTGCTCTTGGGGCCAGCCTTTCCCAAAGCCCTGGCCCTCTGTTGGCCTCCTGGTGTTTTGCTGATTTATTCACTATGGAGTTTTTGGTCCTTTGATTGTCTTTTTCCAGGACTGACTACCTCACACCTGTTTTATTTTTGGAAGGCACTACATGCTCAATTAATGGTTGTTGAGTAGACTTGAACAAGATATTTGAACTGAAACAAAGAATCAGAGCCTTCTACCTAAAATCCTGAAATGTTCAACCCTGAAACCAGGTAGGTAGGTATTTTACTGAGGTACAAGTCCTTTTGTTAAAAAATTGTTTTGAGGACTGGGGATGTAGCTCCACAGCACCTCCCCTGCCTGGCAAGCACAAGGCCCCGAGTTCAATTCCTGATATAAAATTTTTTGGGGGGGGTACTAGGGATCAAATTCATGACCTTGTGCTGCCAGGCAGGCTCTTATGCCACTGAGCCCAGCCCCCCAAAAATTGTTTTTGAAACAGCCTCACCAAATTGCCTAGGCCAACCTCCAACTTGCAGTCCTCCTGCTGTAGCTGAGCTTATGAACATGGGCCATCACACCTGATTGAAGTCCACTAGTTTTAATGGCTAAAACATCCAATGAACTCATTTGAATTAGAACCAAAATCTGTACATTTTCTAAATATGTTTGAGTTGAATAGAACAAAATTAGAACCTTGGTTTCCAAGCTGAAAATTTCCCAGAGGAAATACTTGAAAGTTTAAATGCCCTTTGTTTTGGGATCACCTGTTTTATCCCCTCTTGCAGGTTAGAGCTTTTCCTGGTCCTGAGGACTCTGGTGGCCTCAGAGACTCAGACTTTGGAAGCCTTTCCTGGTCTCCCCAAGCTAACTGTCACAATGCAGTGTTGTGTCATCAAATCTATAAATGATTATCCCCATTCCTCTTGTCAAGGTTACACAGGTAGCATAGGTTGAGACCAGGCCGTGTCCTGTAACCTTGGCTCTTAGTCACTCTGCCGTGTACCTCTGTGGCAAGAAAACCATTTACCAAAGGAATTCCCCTAAGATGTCACCATAAAAAGGCATATGGTACTAGACCTCCCCAGGGATCTACAAGCAGTTCTTAGGGAATATCTGTGCCTGTAGAAAACTCAGAGTCTCACTCCTCAACTGCACCTTTTTTTTTTTCTGTGCCAGGGATCGAACTCACGACCTCAAGTTTGCCAAGCAGGCGCTTATGCCACTGAGCTAAACCCTCAGCCCCTCAACTGCACCTTTTAAATGATAAACTTTTGGCAGAAAAGTACCTGCTACTGGTTTGTATTCCTGTGAGGGTCTCCAGTGCCCAACCCAGGCCTAGGGGAGGGGTCTGGTTGAGCAGGTGTCAAGGTAGGGAAGGGGGTCCTACATTCTCAGCAGATCTCCCAAAGGTTTCTTTATGTGACTCTACGAAGGGTACCCTCTGAGGCAAGTGGGACTGGTTAGGAAAGGAAGGAAAAGCAGGTGGAAGACACTGGGAACCCCAAAGTAGTACTTCACAAGCTGATGTTTTCCTGCCTAGTACAATAGCTGCTTACTAACTGCTGCATATACACTGAATGAATGCCACGGGTAGTCCAGGCCACAGGAGTGGCTTCTCTGAGAGGACCTTATGGAGCCTCTGCAGGACCATTGTGCTGTCCAAAGCAGTACCCACTAGCCACATGTTTAAATGTAAATGAATGAAATGTAAATGAATGAAAATTAGGATGATGTTTCTCCCATGCTATAGCACCCAATGGCCACATGTGGCTTGTTGCTACTGTTGGTCAACACAGCATAGAACATTTTCATTGTTGCAGGAAGTTTTCTGGGATGACAGTTGAGAAATGTAAGGTAGAGAGGAATAATGGAAGTGCTTGGAGACAACTAGAAGAATAGAGAAAAGAAGGATGGAGCTGAGGGGCTGAAGCAGGATACTGAAAGTATAAGAGGACCCAGTGCTCAGCAGGCCACTGGCCTAGGCTGGTCATTGATGCAGGCTCAGGAGCTGGATGTGGATCTCTTTTCATCTCCCATAAGGTTTCAGGATAATTGAAAAGCTTGCTAGAAGCAAAGCTGCGTGCCTTATGGTCTCTGCCTTCAGCTGAGCTGGGATAGAAACCTGGTTCTGCAATATAAAAGTACTTGTCCCTTTCAAGAGTTAAAACTGGAAAGAGCATGGCTGTCCACACCCATAATCCCAGTCCCTGGGAGGTTGAGGAAGGAAGATCTCAAGTTTAAATTCATCACACAATTTAGTGATTTAACAAATTTCCTGCCTCAAAATTAAAAAATAAAGGGTGGGGGTAGACTGGGGATTTAGCTCAGTGGCACACAAATGCCTGCCTGGCAAGCACAAGGTCATGAGTTCAATCCCTGGTATAAAAAAATGGGGGGGGGGGAGTTGGGTAATGCATCTCAGTGTAAAGGCCCCTGGGTTCAACGAAAGAAAGAGTCAGAACTGTGGTAACTTTTGTATATACATCTTCCTTGAATTTCTCACTCAGTCCCTGAATGCTTTCGTGGTGACTTGTGGCCCCTATGTGACTCTTGTTATTCCCTTAGGGTTTGATACCCATAGCATTAGAGTACTATGAAAACAAGTTCTCATCCCTTTACCAAATATTCCAGACAACTGAGGGCTGACCATTTTTCCTCTTTACAGGTCTTTTCCCGCCTTATACGTTGTACACGTGCTTGGGTTTAGATATCAGCTCACACAGGCAGTTGTAACTGTACCTAAAATATAAGCTCAAAATCCTGACTAAAGACTCATCAATGAGTTTTGACATCTCTTCTGGCTGCTCAGGAGCCTTTTCTATTTAAATCTTGCTCCTGGGAGGGCATTTGAGACACATAGAGTTTCACTAGTTGACATGTCTGTCACCAAGTCATCCATGTAGGTACTAAGAGACTAAGACCTTGCCTCCAAGCACTTTAAATTCTGCATGACTGACCCTAGGAATCTACAGCACCTTCTACTCTGCTTCTTCAGTCCTTGAGGGGTTCAGCTAGGCGCTTGCATGGAATTGGCTCTCTCAGAGCACCTGCATGTTCCATAAGAACTTGGGGAGAATGGTGTTGATTTCAGTACTCCGAGGGTATGGAGTCAGGCCTGGGTGCGGAGGGGGCACAGTGCATAAAGGACTCAGACTGGGTCTGTGGCCCTCCGAAGCCCAGCCAGGCCCTTGAAGTAGGCTACCTATTGAGTGGCTTCCTCTTTTCCGGGTTCAGCCTGTCCCACAGCAGTCTTTTCAGGGCACAGGCTTTGTCCTCCCTTTGGAAGACAAGAACCTATCCTTGTTTCTTCCCAGACGTGCAGTGAGTGAGGGCAGAAGTGTTAACTCCTCCAGGTCCTCAGCCTCCAGTGCTTACCAGCATCCTGCCAGGGAGGGTCTGCACAGTGGAAGGGTGGGATAGGACATATTCCTGCTGCCTGCCCTTGGGGTCAGGATTTTCACACCCCAAGATGGCTGTCCAAGTGCCTTGATCTGTGACCCCATAAAAATTGGGGATTAGGGTTGTCGAGCCCCAGTGGAGTTTAATGGTGTTCTCCCGCTGTCCTCTCATTACAGTTGGGACTCTCCACCCACTCATCGGGTGGCACCTTCCTCTTTCTTTCCTCCTGCATTCCTGGAAAACTTCCCTACACCGACAGTGTCAAATGTTATACCCCTTCCCATCACCTTGTTTATAAGACTTTTATTTTGACTGGTGAGGCTCAGTTCAACCTCTCATTGTTTGTTTGTGGCCCTGAGTATTTTCCTACCATGGTTTCCCAGCGCTGTTTTTCCCAATGTCCCGTGGCCCAGCCTGCAGCGCCGAGTTGTCACCGCAGCCTGCTGAGCCTGGCTGGCTGCACAGAAACCAACAGGGCAGGAGGTCTGGGCTGCTCAGCACCTACCCTGAGAACTGGGTTTTCCACTGCAGGCATCAGAGACTGTCTAAGGAAACAGGAGGTAGCTTGGGGGAGCCTGGGGCCTGACTCCAAATAATATTTCTCACTAACAAGACAATCCAACCCCTTTTGTCTCTGAGTGAAAAGACATTGGCCTTTCTGCAGTTCCTTTTTTTTTTTTTCCTTCTTTTGACCAAATATGCTCTCTTCTGTTTTTCCCCTCCACACCGGAAACTCTACTTATGATTTTAAAATGGTCCTAACCGGGGAGAGGAAGCCAATTGGCTGGGGAGAGAATTCCATTGCTCGGTCCATATCCCACTGGGCTGAGAGTCAATAGCAGGCCCCCGGGGCTCCAGGCAGCAGGAGACTGGACAAGCCGCAAAGTATTTATTTTCTGTGGCTTTGCTCAGGCCTCAGCAGACAGCATTTTTATTGAATCTGGCCCCATAACTGCTAGGATTAGGTCTTGGTTGGCTATTCAGAGAGAAAGAAGTGTTGGGGGGGGGGTTGCCCTCTCCCGCCTTCCTCTTATTTCCCTCTTTTCCACCCTCCCCACGTGGTTTCTTTGTTTAAAAGTTTTCCAGAATTTGGTCGTACTGAGGAAGAAACATGTTTTTCTGAAAAGCCCCATAGACCTGTGGCTGACCTCGGTCTCCAGAGTTCCCTTCTACCCTCAGCTGAGAGTCATACCCCGTGCCCCCCAGGAAAGCCTGGGCTCCCTGAGTTCTGTCCAGTCCATAGGTCCTGCAAGCTGGTACAGGATCTTAGCCAGGTCTTGTGCTGTGGCTCAGAGCTTGAGGCAGGCCATGGGCTCAGCAAAGGGAGGCTCGCGAAGCCTGACAGCTAAGGGAGGGTTATAAGGGCCTTTGCAAGATCACAGACCTCACCTGGCAGGGTCAAGGTCAGAGTCGGCAGAGCTGAGCTCTCCGGCAGGTGTTCTGGCATTCCTGGGGTGCTCTGGGAAGCAGCTACTGAGTGCCTTGGGTGCTCCCAAACTAATGCCAAAAACAGACTTCCTGGCTATACCCCAGTTCTGGCCTGGCCCAGTTCAAAGTATTTGAGGAAGCTTCTCATGGCCTCCTGGGGCTGCTTGGGAGCCGTGGGTGGGAATAGGTCCCAGCCCCAGAACACCATGGGGCATTGACTCTTCTGCCACTCTGCAAAAAGTGGAGCATAGAAGGTTCTTATCCCAGGCTCAGAGGTGCCAGTAAAGCAATACCACTGTCTCTGCTTGTACCCCCATCCCATTTTCTCTCTGCTCTCATGAGCTTGTTGTCTATAGTGTGATTATTCTTAAGACCCTACTGATGAGAACCAAGTGGATTAGCTTCTAAGACCCATTCATTCATTTATTCACTCAACAAACTGCCAACAAGTGAAAGACTTCTAATCAGAGCTTTGGGGTCTCACAGGGGAGTAGACTGGCTGCTGCTCCCTCAGGCTGCTCTGCCCTGGAGACAGAGAAGAATTAGGCCACCACTCAAAGGCCCAGCCCTGCGCTTGCTTTGGCTGAAGACTTAGGCTTCAGGGGGAATCTCTATAGCTGTGGGATTGGCACTGACTGCCAGGCCTGGGTTAGCTTTCGGCTGGCAGGCAGTGGTACAACTCTCTGTGGAGGGGCAGCCAGGGCAGCGAAACAGAGAAAAGGTGTGTGAAGATTGCTTCTGCAGAGGAAAGAAGATCCCCGGGCTGCCGGACAGACCCACTGATGTGAGACCTCCTTAGACACAGGCTGTGTGGCTTCATTCCAAAGATTCGCTGCGTGGACAAAACCCAGCCGTGTTGGGTCTGGTGGTTTGTTCCTCTGTTTTCCTGTTCTGGGGTGGGGGGATGTCTGTGCTGTGGGAGGGGGAGCTGCCTTATCAGCGAGATGTATTGTGGGGCTATGAATAATGAGCACTGGCTCCAGGGTGGGGGAGACAGGTTGGGCAACCAGCCCAGTCCCTGGAGCCCCTTTCTCTAGGCTCTGCCAAATTCCTCTGAGCCCAGTGGATAAGATTAGCAGTTTGTACTTCCCAAAGGTCCTGGCCTTGATTTTTTTTTTTCCCCTGCAGTACTGGGGATCAAATCCAGGCCCCGCACATATGAGGAAAGCACTTGGCCACTGAGCTACACCACCAGCCCCCCAGCCTAAAATTCTTATCCAGCTCCAGGCTCCTTTAACTCAGATGTAGGTGAAGCTGGCCTTTGAGGACTGAGTTTAAGACCCCAGGGCCCAGACTGGGGATTTAGCTCAGCACATAAGCAAAGCACCTACTTTGCAAGCACATGGTCATGAGTTCAATCTCCAATACCAAAAAAAAAAAAAGACCCCAGGGGCCAGGGCAGGGTCAGGAGAAGTCCCCATTCAGAGGAGCCTGGATTCCTGCATTCTTGGGCCCTCTCTGCAGAGCCTCTGCCCCCTTCCATGCCGAGGATCCTGTTCACAATCCTTTAGGCAGCTCTAAAGGTGAATGCCTCAGTGCCTGCCCATCATGATGGGCATGAAGGAGACAGGGGAAAGAAAACCAGACCAGGACACAGCCCGAGAGCTGTCCTGCTCATCCAACCCTGCAAACAACAGACAGCTGGGCCCTTGCTCTGGCTTTGTGGGCCCTGCTGTCTGACTGGCCACCCTCTTCCACCCATACTGGTCCCCCACAAGGGCCTGGCTCATGGTACTCCAGCCCCAGAGGCCCCTCCTCAGGTCTAGACTGAGCCATGAGCATAGCAGAGACCCTGCAACCTCTGGGCATCTGAGCTTTTCCTGTGGACAAGAAGGGTCTCCTCCACTCACCAGTGGGATCCTGGCAGCAAAGGTACCACGTGACAGACACATATCTTTCCCTTCAGTGAGTTTCGGGGAGGGAGGGCAGGGCATGCAGTCGATATAGTTTGTCTCTTTTTAACTGATTCACTGTGATACTTTAAAAATTTCTCTCCAGCAGGGTCCAGAGCCCTGGATTCTAGAACTGACCCATCTGCCACATGCTGCGTGACCTTGCAAAAGTCACTTCTCTGTCTGCAGTGCTCTCATTTCCTATTCCATGAGGAGATTAGATTAGCCTATCTCTGCTGAACCTGTTATGAATGAGGCCAGGGAGAGCTCAGCAGGTCACACCAGGGTCAAGTCATCCAGACTCTGGGAGGGGTGCTGGGGCTATGCTGCCCTGAGGCTGGACAGGAACCAGGTCTGTCTCTAGACAGGACCATTTCATCCCTGATTCCCAGAAAACCAATGTCTCTCCTGGCTGCCCCAAAGCCCGCCGGCAGGAAGGAGGCTCCAGTCCCCGACCCTGCCAGCACTCAGGCAGGTGAAGGGCACCTTACCCCTAGTTCCTGAGGGCTCTTCTGCCCAATTCCGCCAGGAAAGTATTGACACATCTGGTCTCTAGCAGACGAGGGGGCCTCCCGCACCCAGCCACCTCATGCTTGCCACCTGGTGCAGGCCGGGGGTAGAGTGGCCTCTTCTGCTCAGGTGGGAGTAAGGGGGATCTTTACCCCAGGTGAGATGGGGTCTGCGCCTTCCCCTCCGCCTGTCTACTCCCTACTGAGGATCTCCTGGGGATTCTGGCCTCACTGTGTCCTCACCCGGTAGGCATTTTCAGACTCTCTGTTGGGACTGTCCCCTCCACTGGCTTCTGACTTGGCTTCTAAAATGCCCCTTCACCTGCTGATTCTCCTCTCCTTGGCCACCTCATTCCTTCCAGTTCAGACTAGGGTTGTCCTTGGACATATCCTTAACCCACGTTCTCCTGGCAGTGACTTCACCAAGCTGTAACTTTACTCCCTCTTGGTGCCTGGGGCTAGATTTTTACTTCCATCTAGGTAGGACCTCTTTTCTGTGCTCTGGACCTGGTCTAGCTGCTCACTGAACCTCATCCTGGGGTCCTGAAGGAACACCCCACAGCCTACCCATACCCCAAACTGTTCCTCAAGTGTCCTCGTGTCAAAAAGAAGAGCTCATCCCTAAATGCTCTGACCTCATCCTGACCCCTTCCTACTTCCACCCTTTACTAAGCACAGCTGGTTAATTTCAGCACCTCTGTCTCCAGTCCCTATTCCACAATCCCTATTCTCCCCACTACCCTCATTTCTCACCCAGGACCCTGCAATCTCTTGACAGAATTTCCTGCTTCCCCTAACTCCCTTTAAACCTTCCTGGGTCAGGAATTTAGCTCAGCAGCACAAGCACCTGCCTGGCAAGTGTGAGGTTGTAAGTTCGATTCCCAGTACCAAAAAAAAAATAAAAAATAAAATAAAAATAAAAAACATTCCTCTTCATGAATCCCAGCACTCAGGAGGCTGGGCTGAGGCAGGAGGAGGATCGCTGCAACTCTGAGGCCAGCCTGAACTGCACAGTGAAACTCTGCCTCAAAAACAAAACAAAACAAAACACCCAAGCAAACAAACAAAAATCTTCCTCCACACGGCAATCAGTGCAAAGGTGGGAAAATGGGAACCTAAACCGGCCGATTCTCTGCCTAACACCTCCCATGGCTCCTCACTGCTCTTCAGACAAACTCCTGTTTGAGAGGCTGACCCTTCCTGTATCCCTGGCCCCCGGCCTTATCTCTTCTCCTCACCTCTTCACCCACATTCCAGCCATTCTGTCTCAGACTTTCCCAATACACTGGGGTTGACACCTCTGAGAGGCCACACTGGCTCTACAATGCCTTTCCCTGCTTCTCCCACAAACTGGTGTCCACTCTTCCAAACATCACTTGAGCGTTCCTTCGGCCAGGCAACCTCCCAGTACCTCTCAGTCCCTGTGAGGGAGTGACTCAGGACATGTCTTGGTGTTTCACAGTGCAAAGCACATCTTCTGCTCTCGCTTTCAAAGTGACAACAACTCTTCCTGTTTCCATGACCATCAGTAATTCACAGCCTTGTGGCAGAGACCACAGACAGTTTAGATGAAGACAGAGATCATCAAGTGGACTTTAGCATTAACTGAGTGGTACTGGGCGGGTCTCAGCAGAGGCAAATTTGGACATGAGCTTTGTCCTTGTGGCTCAGGTAAGGCTTGGTAAGGATCTTTCTCAGGTCAGAAGCAATGGTCAGGAACACGTCTTTCAGTACTGCGGATTGAAACCAGGCCCTCCCGCAGGCAAAACAAGGGCGCTACTGTGGAGCCACACCTCTTAGTCCTTTTTATTTTGAGACAGAGTCTACTAAATTACCTTGTTGGGTGTGGTGGCTCATGCCTGTAATCCCAGAATTTGGGAGGCTGAGGCAGGAGGATTGCTGCAAATTTGAGGCTAGTCTGGATTGTCTAGTGAGTTCAAGAGCAGCCTGAACTGCATAGCCACATCCCCAGATCAACAGTACTGGTTGTAAAAGTCTTTCCACTTGTTGTATGTCTGAAATTTACAAAGAACCATAATGGAATGCAGGGGGAGACAGTGACAGTCAGGGCCACAGAGCACAGGTTGGGGTGCACCTTCTGGCCAGCCTGGCATGCTGTAGTACTCATCTCCTGAGAGCTGCCCAACTCCTCCTTGGCTCCCAGGAGCTTGTTGAGGTTCTAGATTGGCATTTACAAGAGTGACATAAGCCTGACCTATTTTATTACAGCATATTAGTCCCACTGTTTTCAACAGATTCTTCGTTGAACTCACAAAACCCCAGAGTAAAGGACTAGGGGAACTGTCCCTGTCAATCATCATCAACCACCGCTGCCCAGGGTTGGTAAGAGCAGTGAGCACCCCATACCACCACCCAGCACTCAGCAGAAGGCTCTGCCCACAGAGAGGTGTCTGTTCCCTGGGCAAGACGCTCTGTGTCCGTGAGTCCCTCAGCCAAACCCCACTGCATGGTGAGCTCCTCGGCACAGGGACACTGCCTTGTTTTTCTGCACTCTCTCAGCCCCTGGCACCGAGGCCAGCCCACAGCAGGGCTCGGAACTGCCTGAAGAGTGAGCAAGTGCTCTCGGTGTCCCATGTCACCAGTTGGGTGTCCTAACAGTGCATGGAGCCAAAGGTGACTCCGGCCCCTGCCAGCAGTGGGCACAGACACCCTCAAGTCACTTCCCAAGATGATGAGTAGCACTGAGTCCCTGTGTCCGAGGTCAGTGGAGTCACTCACCTCTCCAGTGTGATTCCTGCTGCTCCCAACAAATCCCTCCCCACCAAGCCTGGCCCTAACCTCTGCCTGTACCTTCCAGTTCCCAGCCCCTGTGCCGCAGGCCATCTGGTGTCACCTGCCTAGAATGCTTCTCCCGTCACCCAGTTTCTCTGAACCAGCACCAGCCTTCTGGGCCTTCAGCCTTCCCAGACCAGGGCAGCCATGGCCTCCTCAGTGCCCACTGCCTTCTGCTCACCCACCCAGCAGTAATGTTAAATCTTGATCACACACTGCCAGGGGCTTCCTCTGCTGTGTCCAGCTGACCGCCTAGGTCTGCCTGTTATACTCAGTCCTCTCCACGGCTCAGCAACAACAGGGACAAACACCCCACAGCCTGGTGTACGGAACTCCTGGCTAGAACTTCGGAGCTGAAGCTGCAGTCTCCAGCCCAGAACAGAAGCCATTTTTATGAATGAAGCATCTGAAATTGAAACCTGCCAAGATGAGGACAGAAGTGACACTGCAGGTTGCTTCCTGGTCCTTCCGGTGTGTGGGGGGTGGGTATGGCAGGAGGCACAGCAGCGTCCCAGCCCCACTGCCTCAGAGACCCCTGTCCTCCTCTAGCAGTTGGAAGGGGGCACCCATCTGCCCCTCGCCCCACTTCTCCTGAGCTGCCTCCTGTAAAGTGATCTTTCTATATTTGCTTAAACTTCTATTTAAAGAGGAATTCCTCATAATTACTCAGCTGCAGAGAGCTGACGCTGTTTGCCTCTGTTTATTTAGTTTCTCCTAGTGATTGGCAAAATGTCCCCAGTGGCCTTCAAGAGCAGATATAGACCAATGACCTCCCGCTCATAAAATAAAGTATGATGTTCTTTTCCGTCCCTGTGGGAGACAGCATGCGGAGGGGACGTGCCTCCCCACCCAGCCCAGCAAAATGCTAAGTCCGGTCGGTTCTCTGCTGGATTCTTGAAGCAGTTTTGTCATTTCTGAGCTGCCCCTGCCTGTATCGTTTGGATGTGAATAGGTACGTGTAGAGAGTGTGTGCTTGGCACACACAGCTACAAAACACTTTCCCAGTGCACACACAGCCATCCACACCCGCACACCACCTCGCCGATAGCGAAGGGGCAGAACCAGCAAAGGGATGAGGCTGGGATTAATACAGCTATTTTTTCTTCAAAAATATTTAATTGATACTTGGCATTTAGTTCCCTGGTGTAACTAAAATAGCCAGTTATTTGTGTAGAAATCATTCCCAAGACCCTGCCCTCCCTTCTCGTCCCCCAGCCGGCCCCCACATACTGACCTCACAGACCTCACAGAACAGTCAGGGAAAACCCTGCTCAGACCTGCCCAGAGGGCATCGTTATGCTGAATTTATTCCTTAAAATGTACCAGTGGTTGGACTCAGAGGTGGTTAACAATTTGGGATTTTTCGAGAGTGAATGGTACCCTGCCTCATGCATTCCTATTAACCCCCACAAATTTGAAAGCATGTAGGAAGCGGAGACAACACTCATACCTCTCTAAAAGTGACCCATTTTGCATAAGCTACCACTGCTGTTCCCTGGTACCCTCGGAATCCTTCTCTGCATTCACTGCCTTCCAAGACCTGCCTTCTTTGGGGAGGCCTCCGTGTTCTATCCCTCCCTGAAGACAACACCCTCCCACCAGCCCTCAAGCGATTCCCTAGACTCCCTGGGCTGGGGAAAGTCCTCTGAGCTTTCAAGCCCCAAGATTTTCTGAGCTTTTGGGGAGTGTCTTTGTCCTGGGCTATTAGATTGCCCCTTTTAGGATGGTGCCTGTGCCTTGAGCTCTGCAGTGTCCCCACATCATCTGCTCACAGAATGAGGACCAGTGTGGAGCAGGTAGTGGCAGCAGGTACTTTTGTTTGATTCTCTGGTCTGCACTGACATGGCCCAGCTCAGGAGCCTCAGAGGACACTCTGTCTTGGAAACCTGGCTGCCAGGCCCAGGATGAAGCCAACAGGAGAAGCCATCAGGCCTGGCAGGCACAAAAAGAAAGAAAGAACAAGGAAGACAGTGATACCTGCCAGAAGACACCATAGATCAGTCCAGAAGCGGGGAACCCAGTCACCATCGCTCTTTTACTCTGGAGTTGCTGACGCCACATCCTCTGAGTCCCAGGCGATTCTCCAAGTTGTGATGGATCTGTCTTTCACTACCTGCTTATTCAAGGGCCTTTCTTCCTGGAAGACCAAGAGTTCCATTGCTGTAAAAGAGACTGGGTGAATAGAAACAGTATGAGGCCAGGCGACCTACCCCATTTCTAAAGTTAGCTGTCCTCAGACATAGCAGCCCCACCAGCACACTCTGCCATCCATGGGGACATCCTTCCAAGCCCAGCACCATCCCAGCAAGAGAACTTCAGCCCTTTGCCCTTCCATGGTGTTTGTAGCCCCTTTGACACTTGCTGTGCTTGAAGGCCTGCTAAAGTGCCAGTGTTCATAGAGACACCCACTAACCCATTTCAGATGTTAAAACTCTCGCTTGAGTTAGTATAGTCGTTTCTTGGGAAGCTACTGTCCTCCAGGAGCTCTGTTTAAGTGGCAGCCAACAAAGCAGGTGGACCCTGCTTTCATGGAGCTTACAGTCTAGACGAAAGGCCCCCAAAATTAGGTGCATCAGAATCGTGGGGCATGGTTAGGATTTGCTGACACCTAGGATTCAGTGGGAAGCTGAGCTAGCTCTTGAGATTTGCTCATCTTTTAAGCCCCCAGAGTGATGTAACTTGGTGCTCAAGAGCATGAGCACTTGAGCGCTTGCCCAGCATGTACAGGGTGCTGGTTTCAGTCTCCAGGATGACAGAAACCCACAAAGTTCCCAACCAAGGCTGATGCTGGTCTAGGAGCCCTATACTGAAAACCAGGGGTCTAGTAAACCCCCACAAGGAACAGGCTCTGGGTGGTGGAGAAAAGAACAGTGGTCCAAATCAGATGGGCTTGAAGGACCAGAAGCATGGGGCCTACTGCCTCAGCATGGTAGAGCCCTAGGATAGGTGTTATCCACCTGGACTAGGTGGCTTCCAGAGTCACTTCTGGAGCTTTCATTCTGAGGAGAATTGCTAGGACTTGGGGTGGCCTTCAGAAGCAGGCTGTGTGTGAGCAATGGCAAGCAGCAAGCAGAGGATTCTGGAAGCAGCGGGGGTTGGGCCCAGGTTGGAGAAGGGGAGGCTTCGGGGCTTGTCTGGGTTGCAGCCTCTGGCGCTGGGCACCCCACCCCTACCCCCACTCCAGCCTTGCAGATTGGCTGAGCTGGGAAGGGCAGGCTGGGGCCAGTGAGACCTGGGAGCCTTAGCTGCCCACGACACCTACAGTTTTAGAATCTGGAGAGCAGATGCCTCTCCTTGCTAAGCAACTCGTGAAACAAACAGTTTGCTTCAGGGCTGTCTTTTTTGATGCTGACTTTGTTGTGGAGGTGAGGAGATGTGTGTATAGATAAGTTTCTCAAAGTGATGACATCACAGGAACCATAAAAATGCCACTTTGCTCTCTGTGTCTTTCACCTCTGAGGCAAGATCTTCAAAATAATCCCAGGTCAGATCCCTCACTGCCAGCTCCAGGGGCCAAGGTGGCAGCAGGGAAGGGTGGAGTCTAGAGACAGGAAGCTCTGCCAACAGCTCTCAACCTGGGTGAAGCAAGCTGCCTCACTTCTCAGAGCCTCAGTTTCCCCATCTAACAAAGAGCTGAGTGAGGTGGTTTTTAAGGTCCCTGCCTCATCACAATTATATATGTGGAACTGATAATGAGTATTTGACCAGAGCTTAGGTCCATTTAAGGTTTTCATTGCAGGATGGTTGTATGTATGTGAGTTTGATCTTGAAGTTCTTAAGTGGAATTTTTTCTTTGGTATGATAAGAATTCAGGGGCTCCACCAGATAATGAGGGGAGACCCTGAAGCTTATATAAATTTGTGAGGAGTTTCCTTCAGAAAAATAGTACAGAATTACTGATCAAATGTAGGTGTGTGGGATTTACAGGAACATCAGCCATCAAGTGTCCCAATGTGTTCTCAATCCATCTCTGTGTGTGGGTGAAGGCCCACAGCCATCCTGGGCAAACTTCAGTTTCTGGAGTGAAGGAGACTCTTGAGACTATGACAGGCTGGAGCTGGCACTTTGTGGGCCTGAATGTCTCCCGCACCCATTCTACCCTGGCCCATGTTTTGGCCTTGACACTTGGTTGCCAGGCAACCATCTACCCTATAGGAATTCACACTCCTTCTTCCAGGCAGACACATTTAATTTCAGACCCAGAGTGCTCAGTGACGTGGGGTGTCACCAGCCTTCACCCGCACAGAAATAGCCTGAAGTACTAAGTCAAAAGTAGCCGGGGCAACTGATCCCCACATTTGATCCGATTCCCCTAAAATAGCTCGGTCCTGTCTACTGGGCTGCTCTGAGTGGGTCTGCGGCAGCCTGGCTGGGCTCACAGCTTCCTCTCTCCTGCTGGGTGCTTGTCTTTCTGTAGCCATGGCCTGAGACATCTGCAGTGACTCAGGCTCTGAACATGATGTAACACCTTTGGCCCCTGGGGCGGGGTGATAGGGAATGTGTGTGACAGCCTTGGAATTCAGGCGAGACCCTTGGTGCCTGCCGGACTGTTCTTGCCCTGTCCAAGGTTAGGTGCATCTGAGAGCTGAGCTCGCAAGTCCTTGGGGTTAGAGGCTGGGGAGAGGGTTCCTGCCCCTGGGCCACATTCCCACTGACAATGAACCCAGTCTTCTGGCCCCACAGGGATACACAAATGTTTTCTTCTCTACCGCAGCAGTTCACAACTTCAATCCCTGCTGGAGTCACCTAAGGGACTTTAAGAAACATGGATTCTGATGTAATCATGATATTCTATGCACAGCCAGGAGAGAGAGCCAAGAGATTCTTGCCCAGTCCCTTCCCTGGCCAGTTGCCGCTTTTCCTTTCTGGCAAGTGACTCTAGGGCCCAGCACCCTCTGGGTTCAGACCTCCCTTTCTGATCAACAGAGCCAGGAGCAACAGTCCACCAGCTCCAAGATCTCAGCTAGGCATCAGCGCTGAGCTGAGGGCCCACTGTGTCTCCTTCAGGGGCCAGCATATGAACAGGGCCCCTAGGGGACTCAGGGAAAGAGATCAGATGCCTCAAGACCCCAGGGACACTGGAGCCGGGTTGTTGGGGGGAGGGTGACAAGAATGGAGGGAGAGCCAGTTTTGGGCCTTTGGACATACAATAAAGGCAGTGTGTGTGTGTGTGTGTGTTTGGTTTAAATAGAGCAGAAGTTCACAGACAAGCAAACCCAGGCTCTCCACTAAAATAAGAGTTTATAATTTGTTCGCTGGTCAGTATTTTTAAAGTTTATTTTTAATTGTGGTAAAAACATAAAATTTACCTTCATAACCATTTTAGTGTACACTAGTGTTAACTATATTCACATCGTCGTACAACAATAGATCTCTGGAACTTTTTGATCTTGCTGAAGTTTTGTCCCCAATAAACAACTGGTTTTTGCTTTTCCCTGGCCCCTGTCAAACCCTATTTTACTTTCTGTCTCTATGAATGTAACTTTTCTAGATATCTCATGTAAGTAGAGTCATTCAGTATTTGTCCATATGTGCACATGCGCACGCACGTGTGTGTGTGTGTGTGTGCATGCGCGTGTGCGTGTGTGCTGCCCAGGAGCTCACCCAAGGTCTCACACACGCTAGGGAAGTGCTTTGCCACTGAACTACATCCCCAGCTGTGTATCTGTCCTTTTGTGACTGGCTGATTTCAAGCAGTGTAACATCCTCAAGGTTCATTCATGATGTAGCGTTCAGACTTCCTTCTTTTTACAAGCTGAGTTGTGTTTCACTGTACGTATATAATACATTTTCCTCATCCATGAATCCATCTATGTGCACTTGGGTTGCCTTATCTTTCAGTTATTGTGAAGAATGCTGCCAGGAATGTGGATACAAATATCTCTTTGAGACCTTGCTTTCAGTTTTTCTGGGTACATATCCAGAAGTGGAATTACTGGATCATATGGTAACTATATTTTTAGTTTTGTTTTTTTAAGAATCATCAAACTGTTTTTCTCAGTAGCTATACAATTTTATATGTCCACTAGCAGCACATGAAGGTACCAATTTCCCCACATGCTCTCTATGAGCATTCTGTTTTTTATAGTAGCCACCCTCTCCGGAGGGAGGTGGCATCATATTGCAGTTTTGATTTGCATTTTCTTGATGGTCGGGAGATTGAGCATCTTCTTACACTCTTGTTAGTCTTTTGTGTATCTTGTCTGGAAAAATGGTTTTTAAAGTTCTTTGTCCATTTTTCAAAGTCAGGTTACTTGTTTTATTGTTATTTGAATTGTAGGAGTTCTTTATATACAGCGTGTGCTGGATATTAACCTTTATCAGCTGTGTAATTTACAATTATTTTCTCCCATTCTATAGGTTGCCTTTGACTCTGTTGATTATTTTCTTTAACGTACAGATCATTGGTCAGCCACTAAGCACAATATGTGACTGACAAAATAATTAAACAATACAAAAGAATCAATGAATCACATTACTTGTAATAAAACTCAGAGCTGAAAATCGAGATGATGAAAATCAAATCAAAGCCAGATGTGTTGGTACATACCAACATCACATCCAACAATTAATTCTTTTCCTTTTTGTTTTTTTACAATTTTTTATTTGGAGACTGGGTCTCGCTGAGACCTTAAGTTGTCCAAGTCAGGCTTGAACTTTTGATCCTCCTGCGTTAGCCTCCCAGAGTGCTGGGACTATAGATACATTCTACCACACTCAGCTCTACCCCACAATTAATTTTAACAAATCTATAATTATAGTGAAATAAAATTTTTCAAAGGCATTGGTTGTTGGGGGCCTTATTCCAAGTTTGCCCCCAAACTTCACATGGAGTCACATGAGCCTCCACCATCCAGAGGAACAAGGCCCAGGGTAAGAGCCCACCACCTGGGGAGCAGGAAAATGCTAAGGGCTTCTGGACCGCTTGCAATCCCCCCTGCATAACAGGGGTCCCAGGCCCCAGGGATCTTGGCCCACCACTGTCTCCAAGGTGTGTCTGGGATTCAGGGGGCTCCGCATGAAACACCCAGGGCTTCAGGGTCGGATGGTGTCCACATGGCTGCCCATGGCGCGCTGCCCCTCCACAGGCCTCTCTGCCCATAGAGAACATCTTTGTCCACTTCTGATATCTCAGACTGCTTAAAGTCACATTAGCAGACTCCTGCTGTCCTTGCAGGTTGGCATAGTCACCTCTCAGCTCCCTGAGGCTCTCTGGATGAGGCCCATTGGCCAGTTTTAGGCACAGCGGTCTGGGGAGATGCATCTCTCCCAAAATGCATGAAGGTACCAGAGATCTTGGCAATTGGCCTGACGCCTCTAGGTCTTGGCTTCCTTTTCTGCTCATTCAGTGGTTGAACACAAGGCCAGGGTTAATGCCAGCAGGACCTAAGAGAGGTGCTCTGGCAAGGGCCTGGAGTCCTGGCCTCGCACTACCTTGTCTCTAACTTGTTCGGCTCCAGGGGACCTCAGTTCTTCTCTACAAAGTGGAAATTACTCCTTTCACATAACTCACACTTAAATATAAAAGCTTCTTTAGCCATTTAATAAATCACTAACAGCTGGGCATGATGGTGCATCCCTATAATCCCAGCATTTGAGAGGCTGAGGCAAGGGGATTGCTGCAAATTCAAGGCCAGCCCCAGGGACATAGTGAGACCTATCTCAAAACAAGACAAAACAAAACAAAATTCACTCACCTAATATCTGATAAATGTTGTCATGAAAATTTCAGTCGTTGTGGCCCCTCTTGCGCCTTCTCAGGGCTGAGAGCTGAGAGCCCTCTCCTTACACTGCGGAAATCTCCTCACTCCGCCCGGTTTCTGTCTGGTCTGTGGCTGTCTCTCTGGCGTGCTCTGCAGTGTCCTGGCCTCACTTGGCATCCTGTCCTGGAGGCCTTTCCTTAGCAGCTGGAGGATTTCTCCATCCTTCTTCCTATGTGAGATGGCGTTTCAGAGCCCACAAGCACAACAGCTTGTTCTGTGGGGCTCTTGGGATTCTTTTGGTTTTTATTTACTTATTTTGGAGACAGAGTCTCACTATGCAGTTCAGGCTGGCTTTGAACTCACTATGTAGCCCAACATAGCCTTGAAATTGTGTTGCTCCTCCTGCCTCAGTCTCCTGAGTGCTGGGATTATGGGTGTGTGCCATCATGCCTGGCTGGTCTCTTGTTTAATTAATTAATTAATTAATTAATTTTTTGGTACCAGGGATCAAACTCATGACTTTGCGCTTCACAGGCAGGTACTGTGCCACTGAGCTAATATATCTAGTCCCTTGGTCTCTTGTTTCAGGAGGTCTAGCTATGTAGCCCAGGCCAACAAGCATCACATCCTGGGTCACACCCATAGTCCCCAGCACTATGATCAGTCTGCGTGGCCTGTTTCTCTACCTAGATTTTCCTCCCTCCTCCCTGCTGCCCCTCTCCGCCTCCTCTTCCTCATTCCCTCCTCCTCTCCAGGCTGCATTCCCTTTTCCTGCCCTCTAGCCGCAAGCCCCCACCATGGTCTCTTCCAGGCTCATCTGGTGTCAGGGACACTACCTTCAGATTCCTGAGTGACAGGTCACATGTCCCACAGCTCCCTGGACCTTCCACATGGGCCTCCCATGACCTTATCAGATGAGTTCCTGAGCTTCCCACCACTTTCTGCTAGAGAGGGTTCCCCAGATGGGTTCACTGCAAGTCCGAGTCTACTCCTCAGGCCTCGTCCCTGACCACGCTCCCTCCCACACCCCACAGCCAGCCCATTGCGAAACCCCAAGAGCTCTGCCTTTCTTCCAAATCTAGCCAGAACCCGACCATGTCCCGTACCACTACCTCTGCGCCCATGGCTTTCTCTTCTGAAACTCCTTGCTGACTCACTCAGGGCCCTGTGTCTGCCCTTGACCTCTGCAGCCTGTAGCAACTCAGCAGCCAGAGACTCCTTTCAAAATGGGAACCACATCCCTGAGCCCCTCACAAACCCTGAAACCCTCTAGAGTGGGTCAAAGGCTTGTTGGCAGTCTATGCAGAGATCCCAAAGCACCTGAGTACTCACTGGAAATGCACATTCTCAGGGCTCCCCAGACAGCTGTGTGAGGCTAGGTGGGGCTGGGGACCACACCTCACTCACCCGGTGAGACTTTCCTGTGAGCGTCCAGCTGCCCCTTTCCTCTGCCCTCCCACTCCCTGATCCCTCTGTTCCCCTGCCAGCCTCTACCACCCCAGACTGGCTGCCCTTGGGCCTTTGTCCTGCTGTCTGTTCTGCCCTGGCTCTGTACTACTCACCCTCTCACCTCCTTTAAGTCTTGGCTCAGATGTCACCTTCTCAACAGGCTGTTCCTTCCTGCCCTCATTATAGCTTTACCTCTGACTTTCAGGATCAGATCTGTGACTTAACGTGGGTGAGGGTAGTTCATGTGGGAGGCCTGACTTCTCCCACTGGACGTCATCTCTGGGCAGGATGTACCCTACAGCCTACAAAGCTTGTCCAATGAATGAATGAATGAATGAAAGAAGATCCACACAACTCCAAAGAATGATAGCTGCATTTCCCTCAGCATATTTTGTCCCGACCTCTTTTTGAACATCACTAATTCTCCCCAAATCTCTACCATGTTGTGGCAGAGAAATGGATGCAGAAAGGTTAAGCATTTTGCCAAAAGTTGTCCAACTGGAGAGTTGGTGTTTAGATTCTTATTTTTTGCCACACTATGGACTGAATCCAGGGCCTTCACCATTTAATGTCCCCCCTCTCCTTTTTTTCCCTTCAGTGCCTCCCATTTTGAAGAAGGTTTGTGATAGTAATGTCTTGCTGAATTGCTGAACTGTCCAGGCTGGGTTTGAACTTGCAATCCTCCTGCTTCAGCCTCACATTAGGTCGTGTTTAGAGTCTTGTTTTTTTACCTGTCTTTTCTCTCTTTTAAAAGCTATGAAATTGTTTCATTGGAATGGAAGGTGTTTGCTGAAGAGGAAGTGTTCAGTTTGATCTTCCTAATGCAAGAGAGAAGACCTCCCTCCCACACATGAGTGCTGGGAAGGGTAGCCCAGAAAGTGGGGTGATTCAGGTGGACTCCCATTTCCATGGTCCAGGCAGGGAGGACAGAGTAGCTGTGTCCAGTCCACTATCTCTTGGGCCCTGATGTTTGGATTCTTTTTGATGGCGAAGCCTGTGCTTATGGCCTGGTCCTAGGTAGCTGCGCCCACACTCCACCAAGGAGCCACTGGAGCCCTAGCAAGAGTGGCATTGCCCCAGGCCACTGTAGTGGGGAGAAACAGACAGGGGCAGGTACCCTGAGACCTAGCAGCCTGAACCCGTCTGTCATGGGGAAGAGCACAAAGAAAGCTGCAGGGTTCTCAGGAGCAGGCCCAGGGCAGCTCCTCCATCCCATCTGCTAGTGGTGAGGGGCAGGGGGGCCGGGGCCCAGCCGCCCTCCTGCTTCCCCGGCTTCTCCGGCTCTGCCTTTGGAGAATGTGCCCCTTCACCCAGTCTCTAAGCAACCGTCTTCTGCAGTAGTGGAGCGGGTCCATTAATGACACGTTGGGAAGCCCTGGCGGAGAGTAATTGCAGCCTCCTCGGAGGGCGGGCGGCGAGTCACAGCGCGCCTGGCGCAACCTCTGTGGAGCCCAAGGCCAGCGCTCTCCCTGTGCCCCCTGCTCGCCTCCCCGCACAGCCCCTTTCTTACCCTCTGTGAGATGCGCAAAGCAAGGGGCACCCGCAAAAGCAGCGCCCATCTCTTTTCTAACTTAGCTGTCACCTGATGGCTGTATGTGAGTATGTGTGACACTCAGAAGGTTCCAGCAGCAAAGCCCCAACCCTGCTGGGTAGAGCTGCCCCTGGCCATCCAAGATGCAAGTCAAGGGAGCTCAGACAACACCTGATTCTGCAGTCATGGGGCTGTGGGGCGCGCTCTGCCCCAAGTGCCCTTGGGCAGGTCATGGCACCTTTCCTTCAGCCTCAGTGTCTGCAGATATAAAATGGCCCGAATAATTGGGGCATTTAGTCTGGAGGGTGGATTCCAGTATATTGGCTGAACTCTCTTTTAGGTCAAGCTTGACTTAATAGTAAAAAAATAAATGATACCAGCGCCTGTAATTCCAGCAGTCTGCGAGGTTGAGGCTGGAGGATCACAAGTTCAAGCCCAGCTTGGGCAACTCAGCAACTTAGTGAGACCCATTGTAAAAGAAGAAATAAAAGGAGAAAAGAAAAGAAAGAGGAGGAAGGAAGGAAAGAGAAAGAAAGAAAGAAAGAAAAGAAAAGAAGAAAAGAAAAGAACTCAGAATGTAGTTCAGTGTGAAGGCCCTGGGTTCAGTCTCCAGGACATAACAATAATGACAATAACAAACGCAGAGCCATGGCTGAGTTCCGGAGAGGAGGGCTGGGGTGATTGAGAAGTAGGTTTCCTAGGACGGGAGGATTTGCAAAGATAGAGAGGTACTAAGAGCACCCCAGGCAAGGAGACGGTTTGAGGAAGTGTAAGAGAAACACTTAACAACCTCCAGGGGCATCTCCTTAGGGTAATGTCACCTATTCAGGCTCCCTGTGGCATGGAGTCTGTCTCGTTTGCTGTGCTCCACAACATATGCTTAGTAGATGTTTGTTGAATGAATAAAGGAATAAAAGGAGATGTGCAAGGCAGAACCCCTCATATGCAATCCCCAAACCCAGTCTGAGAAGGAACTCTGGCTGCAGCGGGAACTGTGAAGTACTTGGTTTTGATGTGTGTTTATAAAAATTGCTTTTCAGCCAGGCCTCGGGGCACAAACTCTGGAGAGTAGAAGCCTGGTAGGGAGTAAGGGCTTGTCAGTGTTAACTGTAATCCTTCGCTATTTGAATTTTTAAAGTAACAAACAGTTAAAAGTTTTTTTTCTTTTTTCTTTTCAGTGCTGGAGATTAAACCCAGAATCTTCACACTAAGTTACATCCCCAAACCTTCTAAATTTTTATTTTGAGACAAGTTCTCTCTAAGTGGTTTACGCTGAGTGGAATTTGCAAACCTGCCTCAGCTGCCCAGAGGGCTGGAATTATGAGTGTACAAACTTTTTTTTTTTTTTGGTACTGGGATGGAATTTAGTACCTGCTGAGCTAAACCCTCAACCCTGTACTACCATTTAAAAAAAAGCAAAAACAAAAACAGTTAAACTGCAAGAAAATTTGGAGTCCCTGGGACAGGGGTAGGAGGGTAACTGGTTCATGTTGAGTGTCAGGTAGTTCTGTAGGGGTCAGTTGTTGGAAACTTTGTTACTTCCCCTTCTGCTTCTGTAATACAGGTGAGGGCCCAAGGGCAGCCTAGAATGCAGTGTGGGACCAGTGTGTGTCGGGGGAAGACTGGCAGCATGAGGGGGTCAGAACAGGGTGTCACCTCCTCTACCTCCTCTCCAGCTGTGTCACCCCAGCAGAACTGCCCACCCACAGAGAGCCATCAGTGGCTGGCTTTGGCCCAGGACGTGTCTGCTGAGGACCCAGTAACCTGTAAGAGGCAGTTTGACCTCCCTCCCCATCATTACAGGCTGGTGTGGAGCTTCCTGAGGCCAGGACAAAAGGCCAGCCAGGGGCACCTTCATGTGGGTGGTCTTCACCAGGCAGAAAAAATGGCCTGGCCTCTTCTGGGAATGCGGGGCCCAGAGCTAAGGCTTAGGACTGCCTGGCAGTGGGCATCCGCCAGAGAAAGTCACACTGGGTTTTTTTTTCAGGAGGGGTCGCTTCAGAAATACTCAGCTGGGAGCCGGGGTAAGGGATGGGCACAGGGCGTTTGCCACTGAGGCCTGTGGGGTTCCCCCAGGGGGCCCTGTCCTTCAAGGATGAGAAGCAGTTAGAAGGGAGGAAAGAGGTCTGGCCTCATCTACCCATGACAACCTCAGCTCCCTGATTTGTCCCTGAGGCACCAATAAAATCCCTGTCAGGTGACAGCTTTTGCCAGATCTCCCCAGAGTGGGTTCTGCTGGCCCCAAGCCCGCCCCTCTGTGTTTTTATTCTCTATTATTGTTTAGCTTTGATGTGTGCTGGTTCCACCAAATTGGATTTATCTTACACATACTCTTTCATGCCTTACTTTTTCACTCTACAACATAATATCAGGAAAATTCTTCTCAGTGAATGTAATGCTGAAATTCATAGCAGAGATACTGTAACTTACTGGAGCATCCTGGTTACTGACAGGCCTCCCGGTTGCCTCTGGATTCTTATTAATTCAGACGAAGCTTCATGGATATCTTTCCAAGCCATCTGTATAAGCTTGTGTGAGGGTTTTATGCAATATTTTCCTAGACATTGAATTGTTAGGTTGAAAGTTAATGTGTAAACATCGAGTAGCCATTGCTACATTAACCCCAAAAGGCTGCAGTGATTTACATTCAAAGCAACAGCACATATTCTGCTAAATCCTTCCTCCAAGCTGCCAATCTTTTTATGTTTTATATTTTAAGTTTTTCAATTCAGTATAGGGGATTGAAACCAGGGTCTTTGCACTGAGTTACATGTCCGGTCCTTTTTATTTTAAGACAAAGTCTTGCCAAATTTCCAGGGCAGGTTGGACCCAAACTTGGGATCCTCCAGCCTCAGCCTCCCAGAGTGCTGAGATTACAGGTTTGTGCCTCATCCCTCCCTCCCTCCCTGTGCTGCAGTTTTATAGAGGAAAAAACCATCTCATTGTTATCTATTTGTACTGGAGCAAATGAGCACCTTGTAAATTTATGACCATTTTATTTTGTTCTGAAGCATTCTTTCGTCCGTTTTCCAATCGGGTTATCTTTTCTTGTGTGTACCTTTAGGAATTAATCTCTTATGAATTACATACATATACAGTGTCGCCCATCTTTGAACTCTAGCTTTTTGGTTTTCTAGTAGCCAAAGGGTTTCTCCTTATGCTTTCTGTGTGTCCTGCACCTCCCCTAACCCTATTCTTTGGAGCAAAAATGACAGGGATTGAGACCTTTAGACCTTGCTGGCTTAGGGGCAAAACTCAGAGGGGCTTAGGGGCCCCAGGCCTGCTGTCACTAAGCATTGAGCTTCCCAGGGGGCGGCAGATCAGCTCCTTGGCCACCCGTCTTCCCCAAACTTCCGGCTCAGAGGAGGTTCCACGGCCCCAGGAAGGGACGGAGCAGACGCCATCCTGCTGGGAGAGCGGGGCAGGGCAGGGCAGCCCAGCCGGGGCCTCTCTCGCTCTGTAGCGCCGGCTCCCAGGCGCCCAGATAGCCGAGATATGCTAATGGACTTTTTCCGGAAGGAGTGGGGCTCGGGCTCCCGCCGCCGCAGACAGGCAGAGCAGAGCCCGGGCTAGCCAGACGCCAGGCTTATCTCAGGGCCTCTGCAGGGCGCCTCTGCAAAATGGGTCAGTGGAGCCGGAGCGCTCCCGCCCACTTCCGGCCAGCCCTGCTCTGAGCCACGGCCAGGGTGGCCCTTTCTTCCCACTATAAAAATACACTACGTGCAAAAGATCTCATCAGGACCCAACTGGGCCTCATGGAAAGTGTTAGCTGCCCACAGCTGCCAAGGCCTGGGGTCCGCAGGGAGCCCTCTTCCTCAGCTTTCCCAAAGCACCCCCACTTCTTCCCCATCTTCATGTTTTGGCAGAGCATGGAGCCCCGTATCTTCCCCTGCTGTGAAAGTCTCGCTCTTATCTGTGGCTGAGCTCCCTTTCCTGGTCCTGTTGTTGTGAGACTTTTGTTTTCTTTTTTCAAAAACTTTATCATGAAACTAGGCACAGATAAAACCACATAAAGACAACAGTGCAGCAGAATAAACAATTCTAAAGGAAATGCCCGCAGCCACCCAGATCACGGGAACATTTCCAACACCCATTGCACCCCTCATCCTGGGGCCTTCTCCCCCGGACTCTAGGCGTGGCCACTGACCTGATCTGACAGTTGTCATTTCTGCTTGCCTTGACAGCCTCCCACTGTGGTTTTGCTTTGCTGCTTAACCTTGATTTTTTTTTAATTTTATTTTTCAATTTTTTGCTCTGCTCAGTCGCCCTGTTTTAGCAAGGGTGGACCCTGGAGCCCCTGTGCCATGCCCTTCCTCAAGCTTCACCTGGTAGGGGCAGCACTGACTGCAGCCCTAGCCTCGGGCCATAGGGCATAGTGGAGCGGGGGTGGGGGGTGGTGTCCCCTCTGCACCTACTCACTGCCCTTCCTGGGCTGGTTGGGAAATGCTTTGTGTTGTGTCCTCTCTGTAACATGTGCTGTTGGAAAGGCCAAGTGTGCTAATGGTCCAGTGCACAAATGCTGACTTTCAGCCTCACACCTTCTTACAATCCTGTGCTCCTCTGGCTCTTTTCTCCACCTTGCCCTCCTACATGTTGAAAAGCCATAAAAACCTTGGCCATTTACTGGCCAAACCATTCCTGCAAGCTCGTTGCACTAGGACCTGTCATGCTTCTACCCACCAGAAGTGGGCGACAGCTCTGTTTTACAGATGAGCAAACTGAGGTTTACAGAAGTGAAGAGATCAGCCCAAGTCACAGACGGTGAGCAGCAAAGCTGGGAATCCACGCAGGGAGCATAGGTTCCAAGTCTGGCTCGCCACAGCTCCCCCTGCAGGGTGACTGACATGGAAGAGGAGTGTAGGGAAAACAGCACCTAGCACCCCATTTTACCGAATAGACAAGAAGGATCCGAAGTCCCAGGTGCACTCGACCTCAAAGCAGACCTAGCCATGTTGGGAAAGGGGGGGGGGGCAGTGTCCCTGTGAGATGCCCTGGAATCTAATGCCCCCCAACCCAGGACCCAGAACCTGCTGTGAATACCTTATATCTTCTGACCTAGGTCAGCATCTTGGGGGTCTGATTCCCAGCTGTGGTGGCTGTGGCCATCTTTTTTAATTTTAAATTTTCTTTTTCTGAGTATGTTTGCAGTACATAATGATTACATTCTTCATGTGCATAACACATCTTCATTCCATTTACACCTTCTCCCTCGTTCTCCATCTCTTGGTCCCCTTCTTATTTGTGAAAGCTCCCTCTCTCCCTCTCTCCTACTATCTACCTTTTAGTTTGCTTTTTGTTGGTACTTTGGGTTTCTCATACAAGAGACACCATGAAATACTCAAAGCTTGTGTGTCAGATTTATTTCACTTGACATTATGGTGTCGAAGTGCATCCAATTATCCACAGGTGATGCAACGGCAAGCCAAAACACCAAAACAGCACCCAGGTTTTGGAGGTAGATTTACTTATGTTGAGGGGGTACTGGTTAAAATCACTCCCAAAATATCAGGTCTGATCCCTGGTGGTCTAGGGCTTACATGAGATAAACAAGTGTGAAGTATAGAGGCAGAATAACTTGTCAATTGGGGATTGGTTTATACTATATGCATCATAGTGACCAGCTATGTATCACAGTGACCAGACATTTCTAAGAGACAGAAGCAACTGGAATTGGAATAGGAACTATTACCTGAGTGACTAAGAAACTGAAACAGTACACTGGTTGTGGGGATGCATTTTCTGTTACATCGCCTTCTTTTAGTTTCCCCAGTAAATCTTTCCTGAGCAGATTACATGTGATCTTTTGAGACAATGCCCAACTAGAGGCAGTAACATTAGGATTGTCAGTGATCCTAGGATGGGCCCTAGCCAAACTCCCCAAGATTGTCTTATTATGGAGTTCTTCCCTAAGTTGTTTTTAGAAAGAGATATAACTTAGAACTTTCTGTTCTGTAACATTACTCTGGCAAGGTAGTGAGGGAGTTAATCAGATCTAGGAGAATGTCTGTTGTGCTTTGGATGTTCATCAAATTTTGGTCAAAAGTTTGATTGTTCTATTTTTTTTTTTTTTGAGCAACTGTCTGTAGAGTTTAAGGCAAAAGCATAGCTAGCAGGGAACAGGGAAGCAAGGACTGGGATATGCAGCCTGAAAAGACACAAAAATCAAAGGATATTGGTGTGGCACAATTCTGTGAACTGTGTCCTCAGGCTTCAGCCATGCATGGACTGGTCAGTGCTGAGTGACCAGAGCAAGGCTTTGAGTGCACCATCTCTTTAGAGTGAACTATATGGTTCAGGTAAATTTTTCAGTGGATCTAAGACTGGATTTCTGAAACCTGTAGTGGTAGTTAATATATACCTGGGTTATAGCTGTGAGTTACAAGTTGTTTTATAACTTTTCTAGAGCTTAATGGCTTGTATGCTATAAGTAGTTTTTATTTAATCTAGCTTTTCAGCTACTTCTGCTACAAATGCATGTCTATTGTCATTGCATTGATAAAGAGTAGGCCATATCTGGGGATGAGTTTTTACAGCAGGACCCTACAAACTTATATTGTCTTCTCAGTACAGGTAGGGAATGAGAGGTTGGAGCTGGTGACACAGATGCTGAAGCCTGAGCTGGCTTCAGGGGTACAGATGCCAGCATAGCAGCTTGAAGTTGCAGAACATATAAGGGGGAGCAGGTCTGATGGCTGGGGTTGATGTGTCAGTCAGCTGGGTCCTCAGAGGGGGCTGACACCTCTGGACTGATTATTTTGCACTCTATGTGGCAGGTTTCCACACAGCAGCAGGAAGTAGTTTGCTGTACGCATCAGAGTTTTGGAGAGTTTTGGCCAAAATAGTTTTATCCAAGGTGACCACAACATTTCTAGCCTGTTGATCTTCATTCCTAACAGAACTGCTGCCATCTGTATACAGGGTGTGCTCAGCATCTGTTGGGGTAGGGGCATATTTTCTTTTTAAGTCTGATCAGCTTAAGAACGGTTTATCAGACAATGCCAGGCAATCATGGTCCCGTGGGCCCAACTCTGTGGGCAGGTACATGGAAGGATTAAGTGGTTTTATCACTACAAGAGTTAGGTGGGGATTTTTGCGTAAGAGTCTTTAGTAATGGATAAGGTCCAGCACTCGGTCTTAGGTGAGCTTGTCAGCTTTCTTGATCAGAAGGACAGTGGCTATTAGAGCATGGAGGCAAAGGAGGAGGAAACCCTTAGGGATTGGATCTAAATATTTGCCCAGGTAAGCCACTGGGAGCTCCCAGGCCTGACAGTCTGACTAAATATCATTGATTTTGTGAACTCAGGGATCCAGATTTTACAGAAGCCCGCAGCTCCACAAAATCTGTGGGTTCTTTCTTATAACTAGTCTCTGCCAGATATTGTAGCAGAGCTTTTGTGTCTTTCCAGAAAGTAGCTTGTCATTAATCAGAAGTGTTTTTTCAGAGAGGAAACAAGTTTCTGAACCTCTGGGAAGTTGAGTCCAGGTCAGTTGTGAAGATTACAGAAGCTAACTGAAGGCAGAAGGAGGCATTTTTTAGGGCTAGGTAGGTGTACCAGCAAGCTGTGGGTGGCAGAAGACTGAGGCAATGTATGCAGGGCAGTCACAGCAGCACTGGCAGCTTGGAGATCTTGCACTGGTTGTACAGGCAGGAGAGGTGCATTTTATCAGTTTGGCAGTTCATACTGTTTGGACTGTGATAGAGCTGGAAGGAAGACAAACTGGAGAAAAGGTGCTGACAGCCTGGCCAAATAGGTTGTTAGAGACTCTCTGAAAGCAGTGGCAGAGTTTTGACCCCTTGTGGCAAGTAAATCCAAGTAACTTTTACCCCAGGATCTTCCCAGTTGAAGGAGCTATGGGAGCAACTCACAAGCAGAGGAAGGCATTTTTAAGTCCAGAACTGTCCAAAAAGGGTGTATGGGTCAAGAACTGCAGAGTGCGAGGTGATGGCTGCATTGTTTATGACATAAATATTTTGTGCAAGGTGATTAACAGTCTGTCAGTCGGTTTTGTGGCTGGATGCTTGTTTGTGCTTCCTGTGACATCAGCAATGGGGGTGGGGGTCGTAGTGAGGTAGCATGGCTGATGGCCAGGTCCAGGGGTGGGTCTTTAGTTTATACCTCTGGAAGGAAAGTTTTCAGAACTTGAGGATTATGGTTATCTGTCTCAGGCTGATGCAAGCATCATCTCTCTGAGGGAACAGTCAGAGTTGAAAGTGCAGGTTTACATGAGAGGGAGGCTGATTGGCTTAACATGAAGGTGATGTTCTCCCATGCTGTAAGTTTGTGCCTGGTAGAAGGGATGAGAGGCAAGAGTCCTATTTGCCCTGGTGGTGGTAACTTTTTGATAGAGGGAACTTTTGAAAGCAGAGAGTTCTGTTCCATTGTCTGCCAGGAAAGTCACAGTTTTGCCCCTGACTTTTGCAATGATTATGAAGTCCTCAGGGGCCCAACTTGATAAAGTTCAGTCTGTCCTTCTATTTAGGCCTGACAGGGTACAATTCATTTGTCAGGGGTGACAGTCCAAGTTTTCCTCAAAATGTGGAACTCAGAAGGAACAGTTGACAGTCGTCTTGGGTGGCATAACGCCATCTGACCAGGATAGGCATGTAAGCAGAAAGCTCTTGAGGGAGGGTCTCTGTGGCTGAAAGCAGGCAGTAGCTAGTGAGAACCAGTTCAATTGGCTGGAAGTAGATGAGCTGGGAGCAGGGAGTGAAGCCATAGGTGCTGGCAGCAACTGCAGCAGCCGACAAAAGAATCAAGGTGGAATTCTCAGGAAGAATGTGCCTCTTTTCATTTTCCCTTGCGATGAAGGGAGTGGCTTAGTTTTATTTCTAACTCCTTAAAATTCTCTTTTCCTGCAGTCAGGGACCATAGGTTTTAACTAATTAGTTCCCACTCTACCTCCCTACAGTTTAAGTTGTGTGCTACAGTGTATGGCACAACCGACAAAGGGTGGGTGCCCCTTAGAGACTATTAAGATGCCTGCTTGGCTGCACCCCTTGTGGGGTCTTAGGTACAACTTAGGGCATTTCGAGGTTTCCGTTATGACATATGTCAATTGCCATGGCACTGCAGGTGAAGACCTGATCAGCCACCATCACCAGTACTTCCCAGTCTTGGTGCACAGAGGGAGCGACTTGTTGTCTATTCCATTCACTCATACATTCATTCAGCAGGTACTCAAAGGATAGACATTCTAAACCCCCTTTCCTTGAGGGTGGACTTAACTAACAAGAGTTGATCAAGCTCTTTTTCTGCTTGAACTGGGCAGGATTGACAGACTGACTAATGAGGGTGCCCCCAGGGGTCTTACCAGAATCAGGCAAGCGGGCAAGAAGACAGACAGATTGTGTCCTCCTCCTTTTGGGGTTCAATGTGAGCCACTTGGGGAGCCAGGAATCCTCCGGACCTCCAAGGGAACATGAAAAATCTTAAGGGTACACTTTCCCCTCAGGACCTGGCAAGGTCCTTGCCCTGTCTGCAAAGGCTGTGACTGGTGACCAAAAAGGTCAGCGTGACTGGTCTTCCTGGACCAGATGCAATGGCAAGCAGAAACACTGAAGTGACTCCAGAGTTTGGAGGCAGATTTATTTATGTCAGAGGGTGGGACCTCTCCCAAAATAGCAGGTCCTGAGCTCTGGTGGTCTAAGGTTTACATGACACAAGCAAGTGTAAGTACATAAGCAGAATAGCTTGTCAAACTGGGGTTGGTTTATACAGTGGGCATCAGATGGCCAGCGAGGCATCACAGTGACCAGTCATTTCTAAGAGACAAAAGTAACTGGAACTGGGACAGGAACAATTACCTGGGCAACTAAAAAACTGAAGTAAACTGGCTAGGAGAGCCATTTTCTGTTACTGTGACTCAAATTTATCCTCCTTTACAGCAGAGTGGTACTCCATCGTGTGGAAATACCACATTTTTAAAAATCCATTCATCTGTTGATGGACAGGTAGGCTGATTCGAAGATTTAGTTATTGTGAACTGTGCTGCTATAAACATGGATGTATATGTATCACTGTAATCTGATGTCTTTAGCTCTCTGGGGAAGATTCCTGGAAGGAGGACTAGTCAGGTTGAATGGGAAAAAAAATTTTTTTTTTGGTACCAAGGATCAAACTTATGACCTCACCCTTGCCAGGCAGGCGCTTTTGCTGCTGAGCTAAACCCCTGGCCCTTGAATGGAATTTCTAGTTTTAGATTTTTGAGGATTCTTTATACTGATTTCCACAACAGTTGTACTAGTTCACTTGCAATGAAGAAAGTTTCCTTTCCCCACTTGTATTCTCACCAGCATTTGTTATTGTCTGATTTCTTGATGGTAGCCATTCTTTGCAGAGTAGGATGGAGTCTGCATTGTTTTGATTTGCATTTCTGTAGTGGCTAGTGATGTTAAACATATCTTCATGTATTTATTGGCCTTTTGTATTTCTGAGAAGCATCTATTCATTTCACTGGCTTATTATTTTGGGCAAGATAATTATTTTTAGTTCTTTATATAGTCTAGCTATTAGTCCTCTGTTCAAGGAATAATTAGCAAAATATTTTTCCTGTTCTGTGTGTTGTCTCTTTACTCTGTTGGATGTTTCTTTTGCTATGAAGAAGCTTTTAAGTTGATATAATCTGATTTGTTGATTCCTGATGGTCTGAAGCCATCTTAAAAGCAGCAACCACCTGCTCTGGAGCCAGAAGGGCTGTAACAAAGTGGCTAAGTGTCCCAGAGCCAGTGAGGTCATTTCTGCCTGCACTACCCTGGGCCACTGCTTCCTCATGCTTTGGTTTTCTCCAGTGGAAAACTGGGATTAAAGATCATACTTACTACCCCTGGGAAGCCTGACTGAAATGTTTCTTAGGTCAATGGTTGCTGTAAGGGTTCAATAAGTTTCTATGTATTCAGGGCAGTGCTGGGTACAGCATAAGGCCCATAAGTGTCAATTATTAGGACTTTTCCTGCTGCCTTAGGATGACCACATGAAGTCTCAGGTCCAGTCACACTGCTGACACCCCTGCTCCAGCCGAGGCTCCTTAGAGGGTCCCAGCTCTGCCTAGGAGGCCACTGGGCAACATCAATGAGCATGTGTCATTTTGGGGCCCAACCCTTCCCCTGGCCTAGGTCCATCGCAATATAGGTGCACCCATCTGATCCGGGAGCACTCAGGGCAGTGTGTCACTGTAATCTGATCCAGGAGCACTGTGTATGCTGGACCATGTGGGAGGGGATTTGCAAATATTCTTTATTTTTCACTACCCTGGGAAACAGGTGCTATCAACTACCATTTTAGAGTTGCAAAAAAAAGTGGACAGCCTTCTGGGATTATCTGTTGATGGTCCTGAAGGAATGACTGAGGTGGGAGCCCCAACTCTCCCAAAGAAAGGGGCCCATTCTTGTTTACAGATGTAGACCTCTTAGAGCTGTAAGAGGTGGTTGTGTTGCACTTCTAGAACAACTTGGGCAACACTGCCATTTAGCAATGTGTTAGTTACATCTTCTGATTCATGAGCACAGATGTCTTTCTATTAATTTTAGTCTTTTAGTATTTCTTTCAACAACGTTTTGTAGACTTTAGAGTACAAGGCCTACATTTCTTTTGTGAAATTTATTACCAAGTATTTGTCTTTTTTATGCTGGAAATGAAATTGTTTTCTTAATATTGTTCCTTCCTAGTGTACAGAAGTCCAGTGGATATTGTACATCAATTTTGCATCATGTAAGCTTGCTTAATTTGCTTCTTAGTTCTAATATTGATTGATTGATTGATTGATTGATTGATTGATTGATCTTGGTGCCGGGGACAGAACCCAGGATCTTGTGCTTGCTATGCAGGTACACAACCAGAGCTACACTCCCTTCTAATCATTTTAAATGGATTTTTAAAAAAGGATTTTCTATATAGGAGATCATGTCATCTGCAAACAGAAATTTATTCTTCCTCTCTAATCTGATGACTTCCGTGTTTTTTCCTGCCGTATCACCCTGAGTAGGACCTCCAGGCAATGCTAGGTAGGAGTGGTGACAGCAGATGTCCTGCCTTGTTCCTAGTCTTAGGTGGAAAGCGTCTGATCTTGCATCAGTAAGTGTGATGCTAGTGATTTTTTTTTTTGTGTGTGATGTTTTGCAGTGTTGGGAATGGAATCCAGAGCCTCACACATACTAGGCAAGGGTCTACTGCTGGGCTACATTCCAGCCCTTTTTAATTTTATTTAGAGAGAGGGATTCACCAAACTGTCCAGGCTGGTCTTCAATCTGACACTCTCCTGCCCCAGCCTTCTGAAGAGCTGGGGTTATAGGAGCCTTTATTGGATTGAGGACATTCCCGTCTAGTCCTTACTTGCTGAGCGTTTTATTATATGCAACTTTAAGAGAATATATGCAACTTTAAACCATGAGAATGTTTAAGAAACAATAAGAGATCTTGAGGCTTTTATAGATAAATGGAGGCAACTTGATACTATACTCATAAGTGAAATAAATCAGGCTCACACTTATAAATATCATATTGTCTCCCAAGTATAGAAATAGTAAAAATCTGAAAGATTTTTAATAAGATCCAAAATATATAATAGATATTGTAATAATGAGAGGGAAAGAAAGTGCTCAAAAGGACAACTACTGGGATAGGGGAAAGGAAAAAAGGAAGAAAGGAAAAGATTTTATGTATGTTGGTAAACACATATAAATTTATGCATGTATATGTATGCTGAATAACTATACCACTAATCTCTCTTAGTTCATCAAAAAGAACAGTTTGTGCTGTCACTGTTTGATCACTTTTGTATCTAGATTTTGTAATATGAACAACTAGTTCTGAGACAACAATGTACAATACATTAACTAGTGTTAATTCTCTACTTTTTTTTCCTTTTTTGAAATTTTGTATCATTTCTATCCTTTTTTCTTTTAACTGTACTTTTTTTTTTTTTTGTCTTTTTGAGGCAGGGTCTCACTATGCAGTTCAGGCTGACCTTGAGCTCACTCTGTTGCCCAGGCTGGCCTCGAACTTGCAACAATTCACCTGTCTCAGCCTCGTGAGTGCTGGAATTACGGGAGTGCACCACCACGCCCGGCTCATTTCTATCCTTTTTTTCTGTTTTAATTAAAAAAAAAAAAAAGGAAAGAAACAGTGAGAGGACACATGGTCCCTCCCTTGCTCAGGCTGGTCTTCTTGCTAGAGCTGATCGAGGTCCTCAGATTTCCACCAAGCTCAGGTGGGAGAGCATGGCCCCCTCAGAAGATAAAGATCCTTCCCAGCCCAGGCTTAGAGCCATATGAGTGGACACAGCCCCTCTGTCTGCTGGCTGCCAGCCTGTTACCATCCTATGGATTAACCTGGCCAAAGGAGGGAAGGGAGCCGGCAGTGGCCAATCTAGAGGTCACCATGGTTCTGACCCAGCTTGGTCAGGGAGCAGTGGCTGCCCTTGCACTCTGAGCTCCAGCGCACACTTGGCAGGGGTACACCAGAGCTTAAGCCACAGTTGTGCCCTCAGGAGGCCCAGGGGCATCAGGCCAGTTCTGCCTCTGTATTAGCTCCAGTGGCAGTGCCGAGTCTTATCTTCTTGCCTCTGCCTGTGTCCTTCCCTCCCTCTCACTTGTCCTTGTGGGGAGAACCCACCCTCCTTCATGGCCACCCCCAGGTGGGCTTGTCCCAGCTGTCTTTGGCATGCAGTAGGCACTCAGGAAGTGTTCCTGCCCTGGGTTTACAGGCTATGTGCATCTGTATGGGGGTAGAGGAGTGGGGAAGGCTGAACCAGAGGAGCCTCAGCCCAGGTTGGGAGCTGTGGCTGGGGAGCCCCTTCAGTGCTGGCTGAGATGCCATTTTCTGGCATTCTTTAGCAGCCGGTCCCCAGGACAGGCCATGTCTTCTGGGGCGACTCATGCACTCTTGCCTGCTCAGCTTTGCATGCAGAATTCTTGGGCCTTAGCAAAAGCCAGGCTAAGGAGGTATCTGGGGTGCATCTTCCTGGGAGCTTCTTGGCTAACCATTCATGACCTGGTGCTCACGGGGACAGCTCCAGGTATATGAGGCAGGGCCACTGTGAAGGAAAAGGAAATAGAGGCCCAGTAGAAAGAGTATGCTAATGGATGCCTCTGGACCAAAGAGTCTCAGGAAATAGGAGCCTGCCCCTCCCCCTCAACAAACCCAAGGAAATCAGGGCAGTAAGAACAAGAAGGTCACCCTAGGGGAAATCTGGGCTACCCATGACTCCACCCTTCCCTGCCATCATCCACATTGACTAACAGTCACCCCCACACTCCTGAGAGGTCATGTGCTGGCTTTCAACGGGGAATCTGCAGCAGATCAGGTGCTATTGGCGAAACCAAGGCCCAGAGATGGAGAAGGAGTAAGTGGGTTGTGTCTGAACTCAACTCCAGCTCCTCCAAGGCCTGGGCTTCAGAAGAAGGGGCCCAGCCTTCTGCACCCTAAATTTCTGATGCCTGCTTAGCAGCCTCCACAAGAGAGAGGCCTACTCAGGCAGCCCTACTCAGGCAGGGGCAGAGCAGGCCCATGTGTTGCCTTTATTTCCAGCCCTGGGGGCTCTGCTGCCAGGGGCTGGTAATTCAGCAGGCCACTACCTGGGAAGTGCCACCTTCACATCCTGCCCAAATTCACAGTTGGGAACCAGGGGACCTCCTGTGACATGTGGCCTCTCCCTCCTGGGGTCCTACCTGTCTCACCTCCCTCTTGGCACTTCATCTACTGAGCTCGGCAGAGGAGCCACTCAAAGCCCTCACTGCATGGCCACATTCAGCCCTACTGAGCTGCTCTGCTGGCCTCCTCTGTTGCAGTCAGGGGTTGTGAGAGGACAGTTAGAATCAGAATTTATAATATTATTTTGTGATGGTCACCCAGAGTTAACACACAGGAAGTGCAGGAAATCTGTCCACAACACTAAAGACTCAGAATATTCAGACAAGGGCCTGAATTCCACAGCAATGTCCTGCAGGAGTCCAGCTGAAGACCTAGAGCCCATGACAATGCCTCCCATGAGTCCAACTGGAGGTCTAGAGCCCACGAGAAGGACTCACGCCAGTCTCTTTTAAGGATTTGAGCTGGGAAGGCCCAAAGGCCAGCAGTGGAAGCTAAAAAGTCTATGCCAGTGGGGTGAAGGAGCTGTGCTGGTAGGTTGAGAAGTCACACTCAAAATAAGAACCAGGGCTGCCCTGAAAACTACCACAACCATCCTCAGTGACACGGAGGTCCTGAGCTCCTCTGATGATAAGAACAATTGAGTACATGCCAGAAAGCCAGTGTGACAAGTTTCACTTGGAGAGTAAACGGTACACATCCTCTCATCCCGAACCAGGAAGTGATGTGCGATGCAAGGACCAGAGCTCCCCCAAAGTGACCACAGCCACTCACCAACAAGGTCCTGAGCTCCTCTGATGACAATGGTCGAACTCATATTGGGGAAGCTAGTCATGACGAACTCCTCCAGGAGAACCAACGGCTCAAATCAGCAACACTTAGAGAAACCCACAACGCCTAGCTCTTCTTCTCCATGTCTATTTATGCTGGCAACTTTCCCTCAGGTGGGCCATCTATGCCCAGCACCATGCTGATTTAATTCAGCTGGTGCTAAATTAACCACCAGTTTTTAATCCATAACATCCCCGTCCTTGGAATTTCCAGGGTGCTGGTGTCTGGAATTGTCCTGGCCTTGAGGAACTCCTTCAGACTCCTGGGCCTGGCCTCCCTGGAAACCGGGACCTGTCTTTAGGGGCTTCTGAGCAAGTCCACAATGACGGGCACAGGCCTAAAAATAGCTACTTCTTTGTACTCCCCACCCCCAAAGAGGAACCTCTCCCCATGCCCCCCAGCCCTACCCCGGTGCCACCTTCAGCGACTCCTCCTCCCCATCCATCACCTGGAGCCAACCCATTGCCTCAAAGGTGGCTGTGTGGCTGGCCAGCGGCAGCTCTGGAGCAGGGGACCTGGGTTTGAGCTTCAGAGGTCTCCTATGACCTGGAGACTGAGGCCCTAGTTTTCCTGTTGTGAGCCATGGGTTGGCCACTGGTGTTTTAGGGGTGGTAGGGAGCCTGGCTGACAGGACAGAAGACAGGACGAGGCCTACAGGGCCCGGTGTCACTGCTTTCCGGCCGCCTCTCACCCAGATAACACAGCTGCTTCAGCACAGCAGTCCAGCTGCCTTATGACCTCAGCCAGGCCATGGTCCAGCTCAGAATCCTTGAAAGCTCAGGTCTGTCGCCTTCGACAGAACCCAGGCCATTCAGCCCAAAGCCCTATTGTGGGCCCTGACTTCCTCCCAGCCCTTCCCCCAGTGTTGCCCATCCAGGTCTGCGCGCCTCCAGCTGAACTGATTGTGTAGCCGTAGCCACCAGAGTCCCTCACTCCAAGCACCCTCACTCAGGTCTCACCCCCTGGGCTCTGACCAGGGTCAGGTGGGACAGCGGACAGGGATCTGAGGTCCAGGGGCATACAGCATCTGAAAAGAAGCCTGAGCTGCAGATGTGTGGGTCTCCAGGTCAGAGGACTCTGGGAAACATGAGCTCAGCCACCCACCCCCGAGGACAGGACATGCCCTTCCCTGCCCCTTGGCAGGACCAGTGGTGGCCTTGGCCATGAGCTCACCTCTCCTGACTCCCGGCAGCAGCCCTGCCTGCCTCAGAAGATCCCATGACTCAGGTAAGAGGGTGGGGCGCTGCCAAAGTCTCAGAGTCAAGGTCACACCGCCCTGTGCCCTACTGTCCCTGGGAAATGCACAGTGCCTGCCAAGACTGTGGGAATGAGAGAGGCCTAGAGGAGAACTTGGGCACCTTGAGGGAAAGTTCGGGCTCCTGCCTGGCTCTGTCCATCCTGCAGGGTGGCAAGCCTGGCCAGCTCGGGCAGGCAGCCTGAAAGGTGGCCTGGCCTTGGGAGCTCACTTGGCCCATGGGAGGCTGAGGTGTGCAAAGCCTACCTCAGTGGGTGCTGCCAAGTGTGGTTGTGTGAGCTGTGCACTGCTGAACTCCAGTGTGTACACACACACACACACACACACATTTGCACATACATACATAGACCTGCACCTGCACGCATGTGCTCACACAGCACTTGAGCGGATTCATACCAACCTCCTGAACCAACCTTCAACATTCCTCTTCCCTGCTTGAAGATGGCAGCTGCGGAGGAAAGGGGTGCCGGTGGCCTGGGGCCAGGGCTTTGAGTAGAGGTGCTGAATCGCCTTCCTACTGAAACCCCTCTGCGCCACATTCCCAAAGATCAAGACCATGACAGTCCTAACTAGGACACCATCAGGCCCTGCTCTCGGCCCTGAGAGGAGGCACTTTCTGCACACATGGGGCCTGACCCTCGCACTGTGGTCAGCGCTTGCTCACAATGGTCCTGTCCAGCCTTTGCTGTCCTCAACTCAAGCACAGCTGAGCTCTCCCCACAACAGGCCTGTGGGCCTCACCCATCTTGAAAACGCCCCTCTCCAGGGTTCTTACACCAACAAATGTCACACGGTGTGGAGGGACTGTGAAGGCAACTCCCTGGGCTAAGCGTGTCACTGTCACTGAGCACAGGGCTCATTCACAGCTCTGTGCGTAGGTCATCCTTGTGCTGATTTTCTAGGTAAGGATTGAGGCCTGGAGGGCCCACAGCCAATGTGTGCCAAGCTGGGATTCAAACCCAGGTTGTCTGTCTCCAGGATCCTCTGTTTTTGTTTTGTTTTTTTCCTTTCTCCTCCTTTTTCTTTCTGTGGTGTTGGGAATTGAACCCAGAGCCTGTGCATGCTAGGCAAGTGCTCTACCACTGAGCTAAATACCCAGCCCCTTTGGCACAACTCAACAGCTTTCTTTCTTTCTTTCAGCTGAGGGGACTGAGCTCAGCTGAGGGGACTGAGCACAAGAAGCCTTTTTTATTTTGCTTTACTCAGTTTTCCTGACTGGCCTCCAACTTTTGAACTTTCTGCCTCAGCCTCTCAAGTAGCTAGGATTATAGGCCTGCACCACTGTGTATTCTTAAGGCCCCTCTGACACACTCACTTTCCCGTTTCAGGTTTGCCAAGGATCTGGTGATGTTTGCTGCACACTTTCTTGGAGCCCTGAGCTCCTCCTCACCTCTCCCTACTTGGGTCCTCTGTCCTGAGAGGAAGCCCAGGCCATGGGGAGCAGTTCCCACCATCAGCCTCAGCTGCGCTGAGGACCCTGCCTTCCTCTACCTCCCCTTGAGATGAAGACACCATTGGGCACCCTGAACCTGGTCATCGAGTCCTCCCCAGGGGTGCTGCCAGTAAGCCCAGACGTCCTGGGCAGGAGTGAGCTGTCCAGCGTGCTCTGTCAATCCTCTGACCTACAGGCTGTGGCCACACGGGGCTGGCTGAAACTGCCGAGTTTGGGAGTTAATGTGAGGTGCAATAGCAGGTAACAAAACAGCCAACTCCACCTCCCAGCTTCTACTTAGGTGTTCTAGACAATGCCTGGCCTTCAGCTTCTGCACCCTGCTCCCTCCTGGTTTCAGCCTTTTCTCTGGCTGCCTGTGCCTCAGTTCCCCCAATGGGGTCCTGTCTTTCCATCTTCTTGGAAAGGTGAGCATCCTTGCCTTAGGGTGTTTGTACCATCCACACACAGGGCCATGATTCTGTGTCTCCTAAGTAGGTGTTCCGGATGCGCTGCCCCTCAGCCTTCAGCCCCTTCCCTCTGGCCCTACCTTTCCTCCTGACCACCTGAGGCACTGTCCCCTCTGGTTAATTCCCAGTGTCCTTGGACCCATCTTCTGGCCCCCCAATCCCTTGCCAACATTAGCTCTCATTCGTATTTGTGTGGGAACAGTGACCTCGTGGTCACCCCTGGGCTGAGTTGGGCATTGTGTGGCAGGGGATGGAGATGTCCCTGGGGTCTGGGGCTGCCCTTATAGAGCCTCCACAGTGGATAGATGCCAACAGATTAATAAGTAAGATACATTTAGGGCAGAGGAAGCATGTGGAGGAAGCAAGAGGCAGATGGGCAGCACTGGGAAGGGCAGCCAAATAAGTGGTCAGTTTAGCCATGATTGGCCACGGAAGCCACTTTGAGGAGCTGAGGGGCACAGAGAAGGGAGCTCAGACCAGGGAAGAACTGGAAGGGGCTCAGTGGAGGGCAAGGCCACTGCAGCTGGGAGTAGCAGTGAGTCAGTTGGTGAGGCTGCCACGGAACCTGAGGGTCTCAGGGAAGGGGTGGGGTGTCCAGGTTCTGACCCAGAATGGGAGGGTCCTGGCCCTGCCTGGGGTGTGAGCACATCCATGTCAGTGTGGGGGTCTGGGTATAAAAAGGGGTGCAAGGACACATTCAAAATGAAGCTGCTGAAGATGAGGCCAAGTGGGGCAAACTCAGGGGTGGCATTTGGTGTTATGGCCTGAATCGTGTCCTCCAAATTTAGACCTTGGAGTCTGACCCCCAGTACCTCAGATGGGCCTGTCTTTAGAGAGGTGAGTTTAGTAGCTTGATTTCACCGGGCTGAGCCCTCATTGCATGCTCATTGGTGTCCTTATAAGAAGAGACTGGGACAAAATCACAGAGAGACAGCTATGGAGGAAGGTGGCTATCTGTATGCTGAGCACAGAGGCCTCTAAAGAAGCCACCTCTACTGACAAAGACATCAAGAGATCTCCAGAACTGTGAGGAAACACAGGGCTGTCATGGAAGGCATGGCCAGACTTTGTCAGAGTGGCCCATGGACGACCAGTGGGGTTTCAAGCTGAGGCAAGAGAGGCCCTTGTAGGTTGGGCGGTCAGGACAGTGATTTTGGATGAGGAGGCCTCAAGCTGCCCATGCCCCCTTGCTGGCCACCCTCCACCCACCCTCAGGTCCCGAGGGTGCAGCTCCTTTGCACCAGCACTGAACCTGGATGTCCTTGAAGACACAGCGCCCTTCACCTCTTCAGCAGTCATTGCCACAGCAGCCACCAGAGCTGCACATGTGCGCACACACAAATACGTCATCCATTAAAATTCCACTTTACTAAAATTGCATAAAGGACATGGAAAAGAGCCCTGCTTTGAAGATGTGTGCATTCTGGAATGGCTGTCCCAGCTACATCTGGTCTCTGGTCTCTGAGTGGAGGGGGAGTTGGGTTCCGGGCCTCCCGCTTTCCTGCAGGGGTGGCTGAAATTGGGGTGTCTCCCCTTCTGTTGGGGGAGGCTGGGTGGAGATGTTCCTGTGCCCTCCGCTGCCAGCAGAGCCTCAGCCTCGTCAGCCCCAGGCCTGGCACCTCTCCTCGCCACCCTATCCACCTCAGGGGAGTGCCAGCCCCCTCAGTCCCTCAGGCAGCAGGTGGGGCAGGAAAGAAAAGCAGACTCAGCACCGGCATGCAGCCTGGTCCTCCGCCATGCCTCAGCCTTCCATCTGGGTAGCAGGGACGATGGCCCATCCTGCATCCTCCAGGCTGATCAGAGGGGTCACGGTGATCAGAGTGGAGGTCACTCCCCGAGGCTGGAGGAGCATGGGATGGTGGCTGTGCTGCGGGAGCCCAGGAAGGCTTGGCTGGTGCACAACAGACTCCTGCCGGAGGCTGGGCTTAAACTGGATCAGTGGGGGGTGGGGTTGCACCCTCCTCTGGGGTGGCCAGGACGCAAGCAGAGTTTCTCCTGCAGAGTTTCTTCTCTAGCCCAATAGCGATAGACAGCTTCCCATAAGACCCTGGCCCACCAGGCTCTGGGGCCTAGGTGCTCCCTGCCCCAGCCCCCATCTTTAAAACACACACTCAGGGAAACTCCCCTGTGAGCTTAGCCTGGAAGCCTTCAGGGGTGGCTCTCAACCCTCAGCCTGCTAAACTCCCACTGTCAGGTGCTTCGCAGCTCTCATGTCATGTTCCTGAAACTGTGACTCCAAGATCTTCTCCTCATTACAGACCAGGCAGCTGAGGCTCAGCAAGGGTTGGTGACAGGCCTGGCACAGGTGCCCACCAGGAGGCCAGGAGGCCAGGTTCTCCCAGCAATAGCAGCTAGATGTATGGGTGTCGGTGGTTACTGTTGGTTGGCCTTTGCTGACAGGAGCATTTGGTCACTTCTGCCTCTGATGTTTGCCCAGGTCTTTGCAAAGGCCACATGGTGACAGCCTGGGTAGGGCTACCTGGTAAAGATAGGTACTGACCCTGGCCTCCCTGGGATCAGTGACTGGCCAAGCAGACAGGGACAGGAAGGGTGATGCAGGCAGAGCCTGAGCAGAGCTGGTGGGCTAAGAAAGGGAGATAGGGGACCTCCCCCTGCTGGCCCTGGCCCAGTGGGTGGGTAAACCCAGAGCAGCAGCCCTCAGTGTCTCTGTGACCTGCAGTGGGGCAGCATGATGAGTCCAGGAGGCCATGAGGCAGAGGTGTTGGAGATGGGAGTCAGGAGGCCTCTCCAGGCCAAGGGCTCCATGTCCTTCTCCTGAAGGTTCTGTCCCCAGCCGGGCAGGGTGGGCCCCAGGACCCAGGCTGAGCTGTGTGACGGCGAGGGCAGATGTTTCCAGTTTGAGGGCCTGGGCTGTCGTAAATTATTCCCACCAAGCCCTGTTTCCTATTAAGCAGACTCTGGAGGATGGAGAAGCCACAGTGAGCCTTGCAGTCACATGCATGCACATGCATATGTGTGTGTCACTGATAAGAAGGGGCTGGAGGGCTGCAGAGCAGTGGCGAATGTCCCTCCTACATGGCTCCTGGCCTTTGTCCTGGGAACTTGCAGCCTCCAACTGTAGGGTCCAGGCTGGGAATCAGGAGCATGCAAATGGGGAGCCTCATTGAAGTCCTGCCACTGCCCACCAGAGGGTTGCTTACCTGTCCACCTTGGCCTTCCCTTCCTTCTTCTAGTGAGAGCCTGATTCCTACAATCTGGTCACTCTCCTCTGTACAGCTAAACTGCCTCAGCTCCAGGTCCAGATTAGTCTGTCAGGATCCCTTTTCTTGCCAATGACGATTAAGGAACAGGTGTGTGAAGCAAGCCTCGGCATGGAAATGTGAGGGAGTCCCTGGGAGAAGACCCCAGATCCTAAGATGGATCTCAATGAGCTCATGTCTTGATTCAACACCAGGCACTATGGCAGCCTTCCTGTGACCATGAGAGGAGCTGATCAATGGTGTCAAACTACAGATAAGCTGACCTTAGTGTGTGAACAGCACTGAGCTGCTGCATTGGCTTCACTGGGGTTTCCTGTCATGTAAGACAATAGTGGGTATGGTGTGTCCTAGAGGTGTGACCTTGGGGACTAGATTGGATCCCTTGCATCTTTTTCTCTTGTTCTTCTGCTCTCTGCTTCCCAGATGCCTCAAGGTGAGCAGCTTTCCTCCACCACACCTTCCCACCATGATGCTTCTGCCTTGCGACAGCTGACCATGGACTGAAACCTCTGAAACTGTGAGCCCATATAAACTCTTCCTCCTTTAAATTATGGATGTCAGGTATTTTTGTCCCAGCAATGTCAGGCTGACCAACGCATTGCTATAGGTGTGGGTTACAGACTGCAGAAACTAAGAGAAAGCATTCTCCATGCCTCAGTGTTACCTCGCTCTCAACTCAAACAGCCATCTTGGTATAGGGACACATCTAGTTTGGCCTGCGAGACTCCCTATAGTGGGCTTTGCTGACACTACAGGCTGAAGAGCAAAAGGCTCCCTGCACCTGGGGTTCTGTCTGCAGCCCAGCTCCCCTCTCCCTAGCCACCTGGCTGACACACTGGAGAGAGAATGAGCACAGGGACAGCAGTACAAGGGCATCAGCCTGGAGTGGTGGCCCTAGGTCCCTCTGGGGCCACTGTGTGCAGCATTCGGCGAGTGCGCTCTTGCTGTGCGGATGGAGGCTGAGTGCCCAGTGGGGCAGCAGCCACACTGGTTCTGCACTCTGGGGAGAAAGCAGGCACCTCTTTCTGGCTGTGTCATCCAAGCTGATGTCTCTACCCACCCCAGATTGGACCTGGGCTTGTTGCATGGCTGTCTTCATGGGGACAAGGCTGTACCTGGGCATGGGAAAGGTAAGGGGACCACGGGAAACCCTCACTCACCCACATTTCCCCTTGGCCTCGCCAGACCCCCAGGACCCTGGACACAGAGCCTTAGAGGAGTCACAGGATTATTGGGCCTGTAGGACGGTGGCTGCAGGTTGGGACAGCCAGCATGGCTGCAGTGGGGGGACAAAACCCCAGGCAGGAAGCAGCCCTGTGTTTGCTACTAATTAGTCTCAAGTCCTGGATCAGCTGAGCCTCTGTGGGGCAAGACCCCAAGCTAGAATTCTGTATGCACTGAAACCGCCTTCAAAATGAATGCAAACGAAGATGTTTTCAGAGAGAAGCTGGATTTGTCACCACCACCTGCTCCCGGGGCCCTGAAATCTCTGAGTGTGATGTAAATGACACTGACTTTCTGTCAAACAATGCCCACCACTGGAAGCCCCAAGTATTGCCCCGTGTGAAGCAACTGTGAAGAGTTTGGGACTCTTTCTCCCAAACCTGTATTTTTGGAGCCAAAAATTGAGCCTTACAATTATTCCTCCAGCCATATTTCATCTCATAAACGCAGCTCTCTCTGGACCCTCTCCTCCCATCCAAGGTACCCAGTAGCAGCGCGGGTGATGCGATTCACAGGTGTGGAGTGTGTTCTTCCTAAATCTTTATCTAAAGCATCGATCAAAGGGCTGAACAAGGCAAGGCTGAGATTAGAGACCAGAACCACTGGCTGGGGAGCTTCTGTTACTTTACTGATTCTCAGGGTTCCTGGGCCTGATACATCTTTGTATCTTTAAACTTTGTGTGGGTTAAAACTATCAATTTTCATTAAAATTAAACTGAGAAAATAAAAATATTGGGCTGGGGATTTAGCTCAGTGGCATAAGTGCCTGCTTTGCAAGCGCATGGTCATGAGTTCGATCCCCAGTACCAAAAAAAAAAAAAAAAAAGAAATTAAAAATATTTAAACAACTCATTCAAATATAATAATAATAAATCCATGATATGTTAACACAAATATTTTTATAAATTTTTTTTCTTAAACTACTGGGAATTAAACCAATAAGGCTTCACAGTACACCACAGTCCCAACACTTTAAATTTTTAATTTTGAGACAGGGTCTTGCTAAGGCTGGGCACAACCTTGTGATCCTCCTGCCTCAGCTTTCTGAGAAAAAAGAATTATTTTTATAAAACAACAAAAAATGTCTGAGGAGAGGGGCATAGTTTTGCAATTTTTAAGTTTCTATTATCTGGCTTAATAGAAGACAGCTGAGTTCTTGAGTCACTTTCTGTTCTAGATCTGTTGCCATGTCACACACCATGCAGCTTCTAGCTAACCCTAACGAAGGAATGGAGGGGAAAAGGCAAATAACTGATCCTGAGGACAGTGGTGAAGGGACAGCTGCAGGTGCTGGGGGACCTTGCGCTGGGGTGGAAAAGCTGACCAGAGAGGTTCATGGTCCAGGCTGTGAAGTGTGGGAGGTGCTGAGATTTTTGCAACTACTCAGAATGGCCATTTAAAGCTTATAAACTGTTACTGGAATTTTCCATTAATCTTTCCAGACAGGGATTAGGAAGGATGAGCACGCTGCCATTTATTCATGCATCCCAGGGCTGAGCCTCACTCAGGGGGCTTCTGTCTCAAGTTCTGATGAGCGAGTCTTCTACCCACAGCCCCAAACCTGTGCTTCAGTGAGGTGTGTGTGCTGCTCCTGGAATCGCTGGGTCTTGGGGTTTGAGTGTCTTCAACTTCAGCAGATATTGTCCAGCAGTTTTGCAAAGCGCATCTTTATTGGACTCTGAGTCCTGCTGCTCCATACCTGCAGCAGCTCTGCATGTGCTGCAGAGCTGCTTTCCTTTTCCTTTTTTTTTTTTTTTTTCTTTTTTTGTCTTTTTGAGACAGGGTCTCTCTATGCAGTTCAGACTGGCCTTGAGCTCACTTTGTAGCGCAGGCTGGTCTCGAATTCGAAACGATCCTCCTGCCTCAGCCTCCTGAGTGGGGGGATTACAGGCATGAGCCACCACACCTGGCTGCTTTTCTTTTTCATTCTTTTCTTTTTTAAAAAGCAATTCTATTAAAAAATCTGAAAATAGTTTTTACTGAAGTATACACAGATAAAAGTTCACATATGTGAAGCACACAATCTGATTAATTTTGACACATGTACATCACCATCACTAGCATCCACGTAATTCCATTTAGATTTTTTTCTTTTAAAAAGAACTAAACCAAAAGGAATAAAGCCAATGAAAACACAGCAGTGAAAGTGGCACACAACTTCAAAACAGGACAATAGGAAATCAGCAATGGCCACCATAGTATATGTTGCTATCTTCACAATAGTTGTCCATTTCCTCAGACATTGCAAAATCAAACAAAACAAAGCAGAATCAAACCAATCAAAGCATAACATTGAATAAAACAAAACAATAAGTTGGAACAAAACAAAGCAGTGAGAACAATACCGCACACTGTTATCTTCAAAACATTTGCCCATGGTACTAGATGCAGGGATAAAACAAAACAGAAAACAGAACAAAACATCGGATCTCAAAAACAAGACAGGAGGAGGGGATCCCCCGCAACTGCCACAATGCACACTGTCACGCTCCAAGGTGATGGCCAGACCACCAGCCCCAGCCTGCAGAGTCAACCAAACAATACAAGCATCGAGCTATTCCCTTCCCCTCAGTTGCTGTCCTCTCCCCTCAGTCCTCCAAGTAGGTGGGGATGGAGTGTGTGTGTGTGGTGCGGTGTGGGGTGTGCTCTTCTGGTTTTTCAGCCTGTACACTGGCTGGCTCACAGGAAGGCATGGTTTCTCTTCTGACTGAGGCTCTTTCCGATCAGCACAGTGGCACTTACCTCACGCGAAGGCCTCCATTTAGATTTAACATGTGGGTCCTGGCATGGTGGCCAATGTCTTTAATCCCAGCACTTGGGAGACTAAGGCAGGAGGATCACTGTGAGTTCAAGACCAGCCTGGGCTACAAAGTGAGCTCAAGGCCAACCTGAATGGCATAGAGAGACCCTGTCTCAAAAAGACAAAAAAAAAAAAAAAAAGTAGATTTAACATGTATGAGTAGACAGAGCTGCTGTGGTGTGAAAGCCACCTCCAAACTCATATTGAAGTCTAATTGTCACTGTAGCTGTATTAAGCCAGAATGGGCTGGGTTTTCTCACTCTCCAGCCCTCCAAAATGCCTTGTGCAATGTTATGATGGAGTGGGAAGGCCATCAAAATCTACATGAGAATTAATTGATTGATTAAGTAATTAAGTGGCACTGAGAACTGACCCCAGTGAGAACTGAGCTATATCCCTAACCCTTTTTATTTTTTGAGATAGAGTCTTATTAGATCACTAAATTGTTCATGCGGGGCTTGAACTTGGGGCCTTCCTGCCTCTAAGAATGCTAGAATTACAGGCATGTGCCATTACACACAGCTAAATTTCATTTCTTTATAAATTATTTGCCTGCCTGACAAACATGAGGTCATGAGTTCAATCCCTGGTACCAAAATAAATAAATAATCTGTGAAATTCTGATACACCAGCAGAAAATGGACTGTCTCTGTCTCGTCTCTCTCTCTTTCTCTTTCTGTCCCCCTGTCTCTCTCTCTCCAGGGTCTCACTGTATAGTTCAGGCTAGCTTTGAATTAACTGTGTAGCCCAAATTGGCCTTGAACTTGTGGCAATCCTCCTGCCTCAGCCTCCCAAGTGTTAGGATTACAGGCGTGTGCCACTATGCCTGGATATATTCTCATTTTTGATATCTGCAGGATCCTGAAGTAATCTACTTATTTTTCCTTCTTAAATTGGCTATTTTTTCCATCCTTCCCTCCTACCTTCTTTTGTTCTTTGAGCAATCTTACTACGAGGGAAACCATCTTCTCTTGTTTTCTGTTGGTTTTTGTAATACTGACAATTGGACCCAGAGTGCTCTACCACTGAGCTGCATCCTAGCTCTTTTTACTTTCTGGGACAGAGTTTGGGATTATAGATGTAAACCATCAAGACCAACTCCTTTCAGTCTTTTACAGAATCAATATTTGACTTTGTTTTTTAGTTCTGGTATTTTTGGTTCATTTTTTAAATTGGTTATACAGATTAATGGGTTTCACTTGGGCAGATTCATCCATGCAGACATCATACTTTGATCATCTTCACTTCCTGGTCACACTTACTCCTCCTCTGCCATTACACTTGACTCTCTTTCTCTCTCTCCTTTAAAACATTCTTTTTCTTTTCTTTTCAATTTTATTTTTTTTTTTTGTGGGTACCAGGAATCAAACTTAGGACCTTGTGCTTGCCAGGCAGTCACTTATGGCACTGAGATATATCCCTGTCTGAATTTTTTATTTCTAAAAAATCTTATTTTTCTTAGTTTGCTCTGATATATCTGCACTTGTTCCATCATGGCTACTGTTTGCTGTGTAGTTTCCTAGCTTTTTCTATCATGATTGCTAAATTCATATAAACAAATGTGTTTCTTTTAAACAGCATATCATTGCTTGAAAATCAAGCCTGATAATCCTTGTCAACATTTGAACATTAGTCCATTAACATTTAATGTAGTAATGAAGTTATCACTAATACCTTGCTTTGTATTTTTCTTTCTGTTCTTTTTTTTCCTTATCCCCTTTGCCACTCTTAAACCTGTACCCTGTTGCTTTTTCAAGTCCCCCTATTGAGTAGAAAATTATATTCTTTTACTAATACCTTAACTGCTGTAAGAACAAACTTACAGAAATTTAATATTAAATGGGTTTTGTCTTTTTTGTGAATGGTTCAAGGATCTTAGAACACCATTTCACGTGACCCCTTCCCACTCAAATGCCTTTACTCTTATTTCTACACACTGCATGTGGAAAAACCTACAAGACAGAATTATGTGTTGACCTATGTATTTCTACTTTTCTGTCCTCTTCACTCTTTCCTAAAACTGTCCTCTGTCTTTCTAAAGGCAAAATGATCATTTTCCCTCTGCCTTTAGCAGATCCTTTGAACATTCCTTTAGGGTGGGTGTGCTGATGATTTCTGGCTGTTTCTCTAGAAATGTCTTCATTTCCCTCCATTCTTGCAGGTTATTTCCCAGATCATGGTTCCAGTTGGCAGCCATTTTCTTACAGTGCTTCACAGGCTGCACTGCATCGTCTCCCATCGCCTCCTGGGAAGTCGCTGTTAGGCCCTGATTGTTCTCCTTTCATTGTTATATCTGCCTTCCTTCCTCCCTGGAAGGCTGAAAGCTTTTCTGTTTCTTTGGTTTTCATCAGTTTTATTATGATCTACAGATAGGTGTGGATTGTTTTTTATTATTCTTCTTGGGGCTTGTGGGAGTCCTTTTTAAAATTATGGCTTTGTATCTTTGAGTTTTGGGAAAGTTGTGGGCTATTTTGTGGTTGTGGGGGTTTAACCCTCAGCTGAGTTCTATTCCCAGTCATTTTTCTTTTTATTTTGAAGCAGTGTCTTGCTCAGGCTGGGCTTAAATTTGGGGTCCTCCAGTCTCAGCTCCTCAGAGTGCTGGGCTTATAGGCCTGTGTGACTAAGCTTTGGTCTCTTGTCTTTTTACTTAAATGTCCCATTCTTTTACATCTTTGAGATTCCAACTGCCTTTAGGTCAGACATTCTCACTGTATCCTTTATGTCTGTTGCTCTCTAGTCTCTGCTTCTGTCCTCTTAACTGCTACACTCTTCCTCTTGATTTCTCTGCTCTTCAATCCATCCAATGAATTATTCTTAAATTCTTATAGTAGTTTACAGTTCTAGAATTTCCCATGTGGTCTTTTTTTTTTTTTTTTTAAGTTTCCAATTCTCTGCTGAAATTCATGGCAACATATGTAGCTTTTGAACACAGTAGGCAGAGCTGATTTAAATTCTGTGACTGACATATCTGGAACCCTTCTAAGTATTTGTATAGCCTGTGTTTTCTTTTGTTCCCTGATGGTTTTAGAGTGATTCAGATTTTCTGGTCCTCTTCTATACCTGGATGTTTGTGATTGTGCTGTGGAAAGAACTGCAGAAAGAACTGGACTTGCCCTCTGGCTCAGCTATTGGGGGCCCGGGGTTCTGGTTTCGCCTCAGTCCATAGGCAGACGCTGAGGTGCAGGGGAAGGGGAGGCACAGTGAAGAGCTGGAAACGAGGACAAGGCAGTCCAAACACACCCTCCAGCTGAGGATGACCTGGAAACATGGCCATAATACTTCACGAATTGGTTTGCAGGAGCCCTAGAGCCAACAGGGTGGTGAAGTGTCAGCTGTATGAGGTTGTACCATGGTTTTAAGGTTTATCCTCCCCAAAATTCATGTTCATATTTAATTGCCATTGCAGCAATGTCCTCATGGGTGGGTTTAATGCTTTTAACCACTTACCAGTCTAATGAAATAGAGGGTGGCCAAAAATTGCATATTTTCATTAAGATAGGATATAAGATAACATTATAAGATAACAAAACAGGAAATAATAATCAAATTTATTGAGGACAAGAACTGACTGGTTGAATTACACCTGCTTGAGTGACACTTGGGATAGTCAGTACTCAAACAAATGCACTGGCCAAGTGATGGCCAGGGTAAGCTGTGGTTACCATCAGTGGCTAAGAGAGGACTTTTGGAGTGGCTTTCTCTTGCCTTCTGTCACCCTTTTGCTTGAGATGCAGTAGCAAAGAGCCTTACACCGATGCTGGTACCTTGCTCTTCCCATAACTGGGAGAAAGAAATGTCTAAATTAACCACTGTATGGTTCCAGGGCCACAGAGCAAGCTGACAGGCTGCTTCTCCTCTGGGGCTTTGACTAAGCCCAGATCCTAAGCAGCTGGCCCTTTGAGATCCTTGTGAAGCCAGATCGGGGGCTGCAATATGATCTCACCACAGGGGTGGGAGTTGCTGGGGATCTTTCTTCCTCTGAGGGGAGACTGGATAAATCACTCGAGTTTACATTTTGAGCTTTAATAAAATTCTTTTTTAACATGCAATATCTGCTGTGGATGGTATGCTGTGGATGGTATACTTAGCAAACTTGGTTCTTCATCGGAGAACAGAACCCTGGCCCCCTTGGTTCCAGGATGTGATGTGGGACACTGGAGTAGACCTGACTTGGGAGTCACGATGCCCAAGGATCATTGCTGATACCAAGTGGCAACTACAGATACAGTGGGCAGTGTGCCTACGGGACCAGGGTAAGACCAAAGTGCTGACCTTGCTAACTCCAGCCTGTGAGGTACCTGTCAGTGCCATCACTCTAATTTATGGTTCTGTAGGGCAGCATGGGGTGACTCAGTTATGCAGAGAGCTTAAAGGCCTAACGTAAAACCCTGGCTCCTCAAAGTCTGCAGGACACTATGTTGGCTGAAGAATGGTATATTGAGATCTGAGTGCCAACCAGTGCCTTCCCTACCTCTTGGATGTTCCTCAGCCAGCTCTTGAGCGTCAAAGAGCGTCTGCCCAAGGCTGCCTATTTTCTTCTTTCACTTTTTCAGCTACAGTGGTTTCCTTCTCAAGAGAACAGCATGTACAGTGTGTTTTCTATGCTTCACCTCCAGAAACCTTCTCTTTTTTCGTTCTCTTTGTCCTCTAGCTGTTTTGTCTGCAGTGCAGAACTACACACACACAGTCCTGTACAAGGTTGTTCACATACTGCGTGACACCAATCCTTATGGGTGGCCGTGGGAACCAGACTTAGAATTCTGAAGCAGAAAACAAAGTGCCTTGAACTCCTGAGAGGAAAAATGCTATTGGAAGAGGCACATTCTTTTAAAAATGAATGCTGAGCTAGAACCGTTTGGTACACTGCAATACAATGGCACACTACACTGATGGCTTCATATCTTGGGTAAAATCATATTTAATTTCCACCTGAACACATGATGATCTTGTGTTAATTCATTTCAGTTTGTGTAAAACAAACAAACAAACAAACAAAAACTTCTAAGAAATTAACACTTAAAATTAATGCAAGCATAATTCAAGCTTATCGCTTCACCTACCATGTGATGCTTATCGCTTCACAAAGGTAAGGAAGAAACTCTGGTGGCTCTACAGAGCCAAGGCAGTGACACAGGCAGGGCTTCTGTCTAGAGGGACCAGGTGGCAGGAGCTTCTGCCAGGGTTCTGGGAGGCTGAGGTCCCAGTAGAGCATTTAGGTCGGTGAGCACTTGTTTGTGTGGCAAGCAGGCAGAGTGCAGGTCTGGCATTTTGGAAGACAGGGGCCCAGAGAAGAGCCCAACCTCAGTTATGGCTTCCTTGGGTATTTGCTCTCATCAAGATATGGGCTTTTGGGAACTATTTTTCCTCTCATAACAAGAACTGAGAATCCTCCACTGACTGTCCATACCACTGCTCAGCTTGCAGACTCAAGGACAATCCATGGTTCTAACCAGAGAGTTGGCCATTTCACATGAACTTTAAGATGGTTTTTTAAAGAAAAAGGAAGAAAATTAGAATGTTCTGTAAACAAATGAAAGGAAATATGCATAATTGCTAATGAAACAATAATTAAATCATCTCACCTTCAGATCATGTCCTGTGAAGCTGGACTGAGGTGTCACTGAGCTATACTGCTGGCTGGGGTGAGCCTGTGCTTGTGCTCCCCGCCGAGCCACAGGACAGGTATCCCCAGCCATTCCAGGGGCACAGGCAGGGGCTTCAGGACAAGCACTGAGGCTGCAGCAGGCCTGCCACACTAGCCTGGACGTCCCCTCCCTAACTCCTCAGCCTCAGGACTTTCCATCTCACCCCATTCAGATGAGGACAAAGATACCACCTGCCCACCCACCCCAGCAGCACCCGCAGGAAGGATCCTTTGCTGGCTTCTTGTGTGTGGAAACCACACAGGTGTGCACTGATGTGCTGGCAGGGGTTTAGCTCCCCAGCACATGGGGAGGATGTGAGGGACCAAAATGACTTGGCCCTGGCTCTAGGATAGATGGAGAGGTCAGTCTTGATGGAGTGATAGGGTGACTTCAGAGCTCAGCCACATTTGGATCATGCTATTTCAGCAGAAAACTGGAAGATACCTGTCTCTTTGAGAGCAGAACTAGGCTCATCCTCCAGATTGGGAGGGGACTGGCTGAGACAGTGTGTGACTAGAGAGGCCCTTGGCTCCTGTTCCTCTTCTCAGCACATCCCTCCCTCTTCCAGTTCAGGTACCAAACACAGGGGTCTCATAGGCCTCAAAATGTGTTTTACAAATCAGAAGCAGACTTCAGGGAAGATGGTAGAGTGGCAAACAGTAATAAGATGACCTCTCCTAGACTTGGAATCCACACTGGAAGGTAGAAATTTGGGGAAGAGAAGGAGGGAGATGGATCCCTGGGACCCTGGAGGGACCTGAAGGGAAAACCAGTATTCACAAAGAAAGTAAACAGACCTTATTATGGCTTGTGTTGAGATGTCCTCCCAAAGTGTCACACAGTCATAGGTGGGACTTCTCAGAGGTGGCTGGACCTAGAGTGTGTGATGTTGGGATAAAGGGTGTGTGATTACTAAATTAGTCCACTGACTGGTTTGGCACAGTTCTGACTGAGTGTGGATAGTGGGAAGGCCCGCCTGGGTACTAATGGTACCAGCCCTAAGGGTGTGTAGCAGATAGAATATAAGGAACAGAAAGAGGATTGCTGTCACCCTTGCCGCTTTCCTACTTTGTTGCTTGCTGCCTTCTGCCCTCTGCCTGCCATGAATTGTTTCTCCTCTGCCGTGACACCACCTTGGACCTAGCCAACCATGAACTGAACCCTCTGCAACCTGAGTGACAATACATCTTTTTTTGTTTAACTTTGGGTATTTTGCCTCAACAACAAGAAAAGTAAGTAAGACAGACCTCAATGCAGAAAAAGGAAGGGGTACTCTGCACCTTCTCCCTTGCTCCTGGCATGAAGGGAGGAACAAATCTATAGAGACACAGGGAAAGTAGGTGACTCCAGAGGCCTCCAGGGAAAATGGAGCACTGCAACAGTTGGAGAGTCCAAGCCATTGCAATTTTCTAGAAATGGTGTTTGGTTGGATGCTAGTTTAGGGAAGAGCCAACTGAAACTGGGACCTGGAGCTACTGTGAGTTGGCTTCATCTTAGGGCTTCCAGTGTTAAAAACCCAGTGACTGGGTGAGGGGCAACCACAGGAGGGAGCCGTGGTCAAGTCAGCAGGTGACTTGCAGAGTGTTGTAAATTAAATGATTCAGGCCCCAATCCCACAACCAGAGGTCAAGATCAGCCTGAACTTCTGTGGACTTGAAAGTACCAGAACCAGCACCCTGCCCTGATCCTACTGCAAGCTTGTTAGGATTATCCAGCACAGATCTGGGCTCTGAGAGCCTCCTTAGTCTACCAGTGAGAACAGAGCCATGCCCTGAATTGGATACTAGTGCAAAACTATAGGCCCATATGTAACTACAGCCTTGAAATCATAGAGGAAGTTTACCTTTTTCCTCATCACTTGTGGGCTTTTCTGTGGTTCATTTGGCTTTTTTAAAAATTATGTTCTTTTGTAAGTGTGAATATTGTTTTTAGGTTTTGTTGTTGCTGTTGTTGTTCTTGTTTTGTTTCTTCCTTCTTTCTTTTCCTTCTGTCTTCTTCACCAGTTTCCCGAGGCTTGGATAATCTTCTTTTGTCCTCCAGCCCTATTTCTAACCTCTTTCTCTCATTCCTCTATTTTTTTTCCTCTTATCTCTTGTAAACTATCTCCCCTTAGTGTAAAATTGCTCTGCTGAGTGAACATTTACTGTACATAATTTTGATTTGTCTTAGATTTTGTTATATAAATACAGTGGCACCTTGGTTCATGAACTTGATTCTTTCCATAATTTTGGTTGCAAATTGAGTTGGTGAGAATTGAAGCAAATTCTATGGTTAGATCAGTGTTGATCATATGGGGAAATTTGATTAGGTTCTTATATAATTTTGTTTGTAACCAGAATTATAGAAAGAATTGAGATTTTTTTTCTTTTATTTTTTTTAATTACTCATGAATCAAACTCATGACCTCGAGGTTGCCAGGCATGCACTGTGTTGCTAAACTATATTCCCAGCCCCAAGAATTGTGTTCTTAAACCAAGGCACCACTATATAAATCTTGTACGTATGGTTAAAGGTGACAAATTAATAGTTATCACAGTTTGTTATTTTCTAGTCTGTGTTTGATGCTACTGTTGCTACTATTTGTACTACTTTAGCCAAACTGACATAGTTGTGATCAACTGATCTTCCTTGATGCCAATAGTTAGATTGTCTGGGGGTCATAAACAATACTATAGTCTAGTACCAAAGAACTGGGTGCTAGGCCAAACAAGGAACAACATTCATAATAAATTGAAGAGGTCAGATCCTAGAACAGACTCAAAACCCAAAAGCCAGCTACAGCTAGAAGACATTTCTGAAAAGTAGTCATTTCTCCAACAGGTCTCAATATTACTAATGAGGTTACCTACCGTCAGTGATTTATAAGCCTCAATACAGAAAACGAACAAACAAATGGAAATGAAAAAACTTGAAAGTAAGATGCAACCCATAACCCCCAACCACCCGAGGTAAATCAGGAGTCCTTGAGGTGGAAGAAATCAAAAGCTACCCAGCTAAATTATGAAATGGTAGCAGTGAAAGTAATGAAACAGATCAATAAGTCTCCTGAAAAAAACAAAACAGAGATAGAGATGACAACCATAATGAAGGAAGTGAGTGAATTGAGTAGATACAGATAAAAAAAAAAATAGAGGAGCTTAGGAAAGACATGGAAACCATGAATGCCCAACACAGGTTCCATTAAACACACTCAAGTAGAAATCTAGATTAAAAATTCTACTGAAAGTATATGCAGCAGAGTCAACCATCAGATCTAGAAGACAGCATTGTGATTGGTGCTCATCAAATAAAAGACTTCCTAAAAATAGCAAGAGGTTGCAAAAAAGTCATCCAATAGGTGTCTTGTTTTGAAGTCCTGTGTTGCTTGCATTGTTCTGTTCTGATCTGTTTTGCTGTTTTGTTTTATTCTTTTTTCTTTCTTTTTTAAATTTTTATTTTAAAGAGAATAAAACAAAAGAGGACAGATCTAAGCAGATCTGAACAGAACAATGTAAGCAACACAGCACTTCACAACAAGACAATTGGATATTAACAGTAGCTATCATAATGTCTCTTTCTTTGAAATAGTTGAGCATAGCTTTACACACAATAATGTCAAATATAACAAAATAGAATAAAACCACTCAAGAGAATGAAAGTATTCCAAGGCATTCTGAGCCAAATAATCGAAGATGAACAATGGCTATTATATTATCTTATTTTCCATAAAAAATTTGTTTATACTATCATACATATTAAAATCCAATAAGACACAACATGGTAGAACCAATGGTAATAGAAAAACAAAAGCATGGTAGGACTTCAGAGCAAGATGATATTAGATCAACAATGGCTACCATATTGTCTTTTCTTCAAAGTAACTATTCATACCGTCACATATATTAAGATCAAGCAAAACAGAATAAAACCATTCCAACCAATGAATGAAAACATAAGACTTCAAAGCAATATAATGGTGAACCATGATTACCATAAAATCTTATGTATTCTTACCATTTCTTACACTAGGGAGACTATACCATATTTGTACATGTGAGTTTGATTTATTTCACTTATGAGTATGGATTCAAGTTGCATCCATTTATTTATAAATATCTCAACATGATCATTCTTTATAGCTGAGTAGTACTCCATTGTATAAAAGTACCACATTTTTTTTTATCCATTCCTCAGTTCATGGGCACTTAGGTTGTTTCCAAGATCTGGCTATTACAAATTGTGTTGTTCTAAACATGGGTGCACATATATCACTGTGGTAAGATGTTTTCAGTTCTTCCGGGAATATGCCTAGGAGTGGAATAGCTGGGTCAAATGGGACCTCCAACCCCAGCTTTTTGAGGAATCTCCAGACTGACCTCCACAGTGGTTGCACCAGTCTACACTCCCACCAACAGTGCAGAAGAGTTCCTTTTTCCCCACAGCCTCTCCAGCATTTGCTGTTGATAGTTTTGTTGATCCTGGCCATTCTTTCTGGAGTGAGATGGAATCTCAGTATGGTTTTAATTTGCATTTCTCTAATGACCAATGATGATGAACATTTTTTCATCTATTTATTTGGCATTCGTATTTCTTCATCTAAGAACTGTGTGTTCATCTTAGATGCCCATTTTTGGATTGGGTCTTTGAATTTTGGGGGTCTGATTTTTTTAGATTCTTTATTAGTTCTAGAAGAAGTCCTTTAACTGAGGGACAGTTCACTAAGATTTTTTCCCAGTTTGCGGGTTTTCTTTTCACTCTGCTGGAGATTTCTTTGGACATGCAGAAACTTTTTAATAAAATGTGATCCCAGTTATTGATTCTGGGAAGTATTTCCCATGCAGTTTGGTTCTTGTTCATGAATTCTCTACCAACCCCTGTGTCTTCAAGATTTTTACCTACTTTGTCTTCCAACAGATTTAGTGTTTCTGTTTTAATATTTAGATCTTTGATCCATTTAGATTTTAGTTTAGTACATGGTGACAGGCATGGGTCTAATTTTAGTTTTCGGCATATGGATAGACAGTTTTTCCAGCACCATTTATTAAAGAGACTGTCGTTCTTCCAGTGAACATGTTTGGCCCCTTTATCAAAGATAAGGTGGGTGAGTGTGTTTGTAGCTGTATCTTCTAGTCTATTCCATTGATCTTCAGGTCTGTTTTTATTCCAGTACCATGTTGATTTTATTATGGTAGCTTTGTATATAACTTCAAGTCAGGGATTGTGATGCCTCCTGCCTTGGCTTTGCTGCTTAGATTTGCCTTTGCTATTCTAGGTCTCTTCTGGTTCCAGACGCATTTTAGGAGTGATTTCTCTAGATCTATGAGGCATGTTAGTGGTATTTTCATTGGGATTGAATTGAATCTGTATAACAATTTTGGGAGAATGGTCATTTTCACAATATTTATTCTTCCTATCCATGAACAAGGGATGTCTTTACATTTTCTGAGGTCCTCTATGATTTCTTTTTTCAGGGTATTATAATTTTCCCTGTACAACTCTTTTCCATCTTTTGTTAGATTAATTCCTAAGTATTTCATTTGTTTGGTTGCTAGTGTGAAGGGTATGGCTCCTCCTATTTCTCTCTTGGTGATTTTGTTGTTAGTATATAGGAATGCTATTGATTTTTGAGTATTGACTTTGTATCCAGCTAAATTGCTGAATTTATTTATTATATCTAGGAGTCTTTCAATGGCGTTTTGGGGGTCTTCTATGTAGAGTATCATGTCATCTGCAAATAATGATAATTTAACTTCCTCTTTTCCTATCTTTACTTTTTATTTCTCTCTCTTGTCTAATTGCTCTGGCTAGTATTTCCAGTACTATGTTGAATAGGAGTGGTGATAAGGGACATCCTTGTCTTGTGCCTGATTTCAAGGTAAAGGCTTTCAATTTTTGGCCACTTAATATGACACTGGCTGTTGGTTTGTCATAGATGGCCTTTATCATATTGAGGTAAAGACCATCTATTCCAATTCTCTGTAAGGTTCTTATCATGAATGGGTGTTGGATCTTATCAAAAACTTTTTCTGCATCTATAGAAATGATCATATGATTCTTACTTTTGGCTCTATTGATATGGTGGATTACATTTAGTGATTTACATATGTTGAACCATCCCTGATGCCTGGGATGAATCCCACTTGGTCATGGTGTATAATCTTCTTGATAATTTGCTGCATCCTGTTTGCCAATATTTTATTGAGAATTTTTGCATCTATGTTCATTAGGGAGATTGGCCTGTAGTTCTCTTTTTTAGGTGGGTCATTCTCAGGTTTTGGTACTAGAGTCATATTTGTTTCCAGGAATGACTTAGGGAGAATTGCTTCCCTTCAATTTCATTGAAGGTTTGAGGAGTGTCGGCATTAAGTCTTCTTTGTGTTTCTTGTAGAATTCTGCAGTGAATCCATCTGGGCCTGGGCTCTTCTTTGTTGCTAGGGACTTGATTACATTTTCAATTTCATTAATAGAAATTGGGTTGTTCAGCAGTTTTACATCTTCTTGATCCAGCTTTGGTGGTTTATATGTTTCTAGGAATCTGTCCATTATTGTTTTATTCTCTTTAAAATAAAAAAATTAAAAAAAATCATCAAATAGTTGATAGATTATGCAAAGATGACTGATATTAATTAGAGTCCATGAGGAATAAGAAGACAGCACAAAGGTTATACAAAATCTGTTTACAGAAGCAACAGAAAGCTTTCCAAGCATGGAAAAAGGATTTGAGATACAGAAAGAGAGGCATATAGAATTCCAAATAATCAACATCTGACAAAAGATACTCTGAGGCATATAATAGTCAAGACTCCAGAAATTCAACATGAGAATAATTTTTTTTTGTAGTACCAGGGATTGAATTCATGACCTTGGGTTTGCCAGACAGGTGCTTGTGCTGCTGAGCTAAATTCCTGGCAAGAATAGAATATTAAAAGCTGTTGGAGAAAAGAAACAAATCATTTAGAAAGGAAAACCTACCAGACTTACCGCATACTTCCCAACTCAAATTCTTAAGTCAAAGAGAGCCTGAAGTATTTCAAGCCCTATAAGAAAACAACCTTCAACCCAGAATGATGTATGTTAGAAAATTATATTTAAAATTGATGGAGAAATAAGAGTTCTATGACAAAGAACACCTTAAGAAACTTGTGACCACTAAACCAACACTCCAAAAAGTTCTGAAGGACATTCTAGAAAAAGACAATGAAGACAACAATTTAAAAAATCCCAACAGAATGAATCTATCAGCCAAGGCAAATAATTAAACAGAAGGGAAAGGAAGGGGAACAGCAGAAAAATAACATGACAAGGAAAAGTCAATACATAACAGTTATAACCATCAACATAAATGGTCTCAATTCACTAATCAAAAGAAACAGACTGGCAGAATGGATCAAGAAACAAGATCCAACAATATGCTGCATACACGAAACACATTTAGCTAAAAAAAATTCACAGACTGAAAGTTAAAGGATGGAAAACAATATGCCAAGTGACAGGAACCTGGGAATAAAACAAGGGTAGCTATTCTGTTTACAGACAAAGTGAATTTCAGGCTATGACTGATTAGAAGTGAAAAAGAAGGTCACTACGTACTTGTTAAGGATCATTCCAAGAGGAAGAGATAACAATCAAATATATATGCACCAAATACTGAAAT